>OZ020569.1:29009040-29011540 GCA_963971475.1 Chrysops caecutiens | reverse complement strand
GGACGAAAATCAGAGTTTGGAAAACGTTCAATTGGATCTACAGGGAAGAGTCCTCCAAAGCCTTCTCCCGCATCCGTTATGTACCATAGTGACGAAGATTCCTTCAAATACTGCGAAGAAAATACATACGACAGCAGCGTTACAGAAAAACCATCGGAAATCAGCTCTACCGATTCACAAGTAATCAGGTTTATTTTTCCTATCAAAAATCATTCTTAAGCGTGTGCTAAAATTTTTCAGTTTTCGGAGAGCGAAAATGAAAGTACCCCGAATTATCCTCATTCCTTCGTCAATCATTACGCAAATATTAATGCTTCAGTGAAACAATCCTGGAGAAAGTTAAAGCCTGTTAAGTATTACTCGAGTGACACAGATTTCAAGACGGAAGGCAGTACGACCATTGGTTTGAATGGTGGGCATATTGTTATGAACAACATGGCTAGATCACGGGCACCGCTACCTGGATTTTCATCATTCGTTTAAAACAATAAAATTTGAACTCTCCTGTAGCTTATTTCTTTGTATCTCTTATACAGCCAAAAACGAAAAGTTTGTCATATGAGCCAAATAAACTAGATTTAAAATATCTCGGTCGTAAAGCGTCACTTGGTATTTAGCTAATGAGCATTATTCCTATTTTACATCAACAATATGCTCTTATCTTAAAAACCTTAAAATTATTCCTTTATTTACCCATCGCAAAGCGTTGAGGTGCCCTGTCGTATAATTATTATTACTAGGGGACCATTTCTCTTTTCTTTTATTATCTATCCAAAAATAATGTATCAGCGTCTCTGTATGTAGAAATTCGGACGAATCAATTTGATTGATTTCATAGAATGCAGCTAATTATGTTCTTCTGTGATTTTAAGAGCTTCCTGAACATTTCCTTCCCTAAAAACTACATTTTGCCGGTGAGGCAAGTGACATTAAAGTCGAACTATAATATATTATGTGAGTGGTAATGCATTGGATACTCACTTATGCGCCAATTTGCTTTCGTAGATCCAACATAGTGACCGGACAAAAAGCTATCTATTTCGTTTATATAAACTTTGCCCTTAACTGTGCCATGAACCAGTCCCGGATTTACCTATGACGGCCCCAAGCAACCTCAGGTTTTTGGGGCCCTCATTCCAAAATTAACCCCCCCATTTTTTTAAAATAACAAATAATCAGTTCATTTTGCACAATCAATATATTCTTCAGTTTACTTACAATTTACTAACTAAATTACAACTTTTTTCGACTTTTCTCAGTCGCAAATTGTTGAATTACATCATCAAAGTCAAGTTTTTGAAGCTTGTCTTTTTCGATAAACAGTTACCCTAAATCACAATCTTTCTAATAAAGTTATAGTTTTGGACAAATATTCATTAGTTTTTTTTATATCCGATTCAAATTCCAAATCGTTTATGACCCACCCTTTATCTCTTCAGTTTCTCTCACTGAAGGTAATGAAGAGATAGAAAAACAAACAAGAAAAGGCCAGTCAATCAGTGTTTAGGGCTAGAATTGTAATACACATATTTTTTACATTAAAACCAAGTCAACACACATGGTATCGACTTGCACCAATTGCTACCAATTATTACATTGCCACAGATGACTATGAAGCAGAGTGTCTATATATGGACCGCTCAGCTCAATTTTGTGTGCTACTTCGCGAACGACACCTAGTTCTTATTATTATAATTATTAATATTATTATTATTATTATTGTTATTGTTATTATTGCTATTATTATTATTATTATTATTATTATTATTATTATTATTATTATTATTATTATTATTATTATTATTATTATTATTATTATTATTATTATTATTATTATTATTATTATTATTATTATTATTATTATTATTATTATTATTATTATTATTATTATTATTATTATTATTATTATTATTATTATTATTATTATTATTATTATTATTATTATTATTATTATTATTATTATTATTATTATTATTATTATTATTATTATTATTATTATTATTATTATTATTATTATTATTATTATTATTATTATTATTATTATTATTATTATTATTATTATTATTATTATTATTATTATTATTATTATTATTATTATTATTATTATTATTATTATTATTATTATTATTATTATTATTATTATTATTATTATTATTATTATTATTATTATTATTATTATTATTATTATTATTATTATTATTATTATTATTATTATTATTATTATTATTATTATTATTATTATTATTATTATTATTATTATTATTATTATTATTATTATTATTATTATTATTATTATTATTATTATTATTATTATTATTATTATTATTATTATTATTATTATTATTATTATTATTATTATTATTATTATTATTATTATTATTATTATTATTATTATTATTATTATTATTATTATTATTATTATTATTATTATTATTATTATTATTATTATTATTATTATTATTATTATTATTATTATTATTATTATTATTATTATTATTAT
>OZ020569.1:29001540-29004040 GCA_963971475.1 Chrysops caecutiens | reverse complement strand
ATTTACCCATCGCAAAGCGTTGAGGTGCCCTGTCGTATAATTATTATTACTAGGGGACCATTTCTCTTTTCTTTTATTATCTATCCAAAAATAATGTATCAGCGTCTCTGTATGTAGAAATTCGGACGAATCAATTTGATTGATTTCATAGAATGCAGCTAATTATGTTCTTCTGTGATTTTAAGAGCTTCCTGAACATTTCCTTCCCTAAAAACTACATTTTGCCGGTGAGGCAAGTGACATTAAAGTCGAACTATAATATATTATGTGAGTGGTAATGCATTGGATACTCACTTATGCGCCAATTTGCTTTCGTAGATCCAACATAGTGACCGGACAAAAAGCTACCTATTTCGTTTATATAAACTTTGCCCTTAACTGTGCCATGAACCAGTCCCGGATTTACCTATGACGGCCCCAAGCAACCTCAGGTTTTTGGGGCCCTCATTCCAAAATTAACCCCCCCATTTTTTTAAAATAACAAATAATCAGTTCATTTTGCACAATCAATATATTCTTCAGTTTACTTACAATTTACTAACTAAATTACAACTTTTTTCGACTTTTCTCAGTCGCAAATTGTTGAATTACATCATCAAAGTCAAGTTTTTGAAGCTTGTCTTTTTCGATAAACAGTTACCCTAAATCACAATCTTTCTAATAAAGTTATAGTTTTGGACAAATATTCATTAGTTTTTTTTATATCCGATTCAAATTCCAAATCGTTTATGACCCACCCTTTATCTCTTCAGTTTCTCTCACTGAAGGTAATGAAGAGATAGAAAAACAAACAAGAAAAGGCCAGTCAATCAGTGTTTAGGGCTAGAATTGTAATACACATATTTTTTACATTAAAACCAAGTCAACACACATGGTATCGACTTGCACCAATTGCTACCAATTATTACATTGCCACAGATGACTATGAAGCAGAGTGTCTATATATGGACCGCTCAGCTCAATTTTGTGTGCTACTTCGCGAACGACACCTAGTTCTTATTATTATAATTATTAATATTATTATTATTATTATTGTTATTGTTATTATTGCTATTATTATTATTATTATTATTATTATTATTATTATTATTATTATTATTATTATTATTATTATTATTATTATTATTATTATTATTATTATTATTATTATTATTATTATTATTATTATTATTATTATTATTATTATTATTATTATTATTATTATTATTATTATTATTATTATTATTATTATTATTATTATTATTATTATTATTATTATTATTATTATTATTATTATTATTATTATTATTATTATTATTATTATTATTATTATTATTATTATTATTATTATTATTATTATTATTATTATTATTATTATTATTATTATTATTATTATTATTATTATTATTATTATTATTATTATTATTATTATTATTATTATTATTATTATTATTATTATTATTATTATTATTATTATTATTATTATTATTATTATTATTATTATTATTATTATTATTATTATTATTATTATTATTATTATTATTATTATTATTATTATTATTATTATTATTATTATTATTATTATTATTATTATTATTATTATTATTATTATTATTATTATTATTATTATTATTATTATTATTATTATTATTATTATTATTATTATTATTATTATTATTATTATTATTATTATTATTATTATTATTATTATTATTATTATTATTATTATTATTATTATTATTATTATTATTATTATTATTATTATTATTATTATTATTATTATTATTATTATTATTATTATTATTATTATTATTATTATTATTATTATTATTATTATTATTATTATTATTATTATTATTATTATTATTATTATTATTATTATTATTATTATTATTATTATTATTATTATTATTATTATTATTATTATTATTATTATTATTATTATTATTATTATTATTATTATTATTATTATTATTATTATTATTATTATTATTATTATTATTATTATTATTATTATTATTATTATTATTATTATTATTATTATTATTATTATTATTATTATTATTATTATTATTATTATTATTATTATTATTATTATTATTATTATTATTATTATTATTATTATTATTATTATTATTATTATTATTATTATTATTATTATTATTATTATTATTATTATTATTATTATTATTATTATTATTATTATTATTATTATTATTATTATTATTATTATTATTATTATTATTATTATTATTATTATTATTATTATTATTATTATTATTATTATTATTATTATTATTATTATTATTATTATTATTATTATTATTATTATTATTATTATTATTATTATTATTATTATTATTATTATTATTATTATTATTATTATTATTATTATTATTATTATTATTATTATTATTATTATTATTATTATTATTATTATTATTATTATTATTATTATTATTATTATTATTATTATTATTATTATTATTATTATTATTATTATTATTATTATTATTATTAT
>OZ020569.1:28986540-28996540 GCA_963971475.1 Chrysops caecutiens | reverse complement strand
CGGACGAATCAATTTGATTGATTTCATAGAATGCAGCTAATTATGTTCTTCTGTGATTTTAAGAGCTTCCTGAACATTTCCTTCCCTAAAAACTACATTTTGCCGGTGAGGCAAGTGACATTAAAGTCGAACTATAATATATTATGTGAGTGGTAATGCATTGGATACTCACTTATGCGCCAATTTGCTTTCGTAGATCCAACATAGTGACCGGACAAAAAGCTACCTATTTCGTTTATATAAACTTTGCCCTTAACTGTGCCATGAACCAGTCCCGGATTTACCTATGACGGCCCCAAGCAACCTCAGGTTTTTGGGGCCCTCATTCCAAAATTAACCCCCCCATTTTTTTAAAATAACAAATAATCAGTTCATTTTGCACAATCAATATATTCTTCAGTTTACTTACAATTTACTAACTAAATTACAACTTTTTTCGACTTTTCTCAGTCGCAAATTGTTGAATTACATCATCAAAGTCAAGTTTTTGAAGCTTGTCTTTTTCGATAAACAGTTACCCTAAATCACAATCTTTCTAATAAAGTTATAGTTTTGGACAAATATTCATTAGTTTTTTTTATATCCGATTCAAATTCCAAATCGTTTATGACCTACCTATTATCTCTTCAGTTTCTCTCACTGAAGGTAATGAAGAGATAGAAAAACAAACAAGAAAAGGCCAGTCAATCAGTGTTTAGGGCTAGAATTGTAATACACATATTTTTTACATTAAAACCAAGTCAACACACATGGTATCGACTTGCACCAATTGCTACCAATTATTACATTGCCACAGATGACTATGAAGCAGAGTGTCTATATATGGACCGCTCAGCTCAATTTTGTGTGCTACTTCGCGAACGACACCTAGTTCTTATTATTATAATTATTAATATTATTATTATTATTATTGTTATTGTTATTATTGCTATTATTATTATTATTATTATTATTATTATTATTATTATTATTATTATTATTATTATTATTATTATTATTATTATTATTATTATTATTATTATTATTATTATTATTATTATTATTATTATTATTATTATTATTATTATTATTATTATTATTATTATTATTATTATTATTATTATTATTATTATTATTATTATTATTATTATTATTATTATTATTATTATTATTATTATTATTATTATTATTATTATTATTATTATTATTATTATTATTATTATTATTATTATTATTATTATTATTATTATTATTATTATTATTATTATTATTATTATTATTATTATTATTATTATTATTATTATTATTATTATTATTATTATTATTATTATTATTATTATTATTATTATTATTATTATTATTATTATTATTATTATTATTATTATTATTATTATTATTATTATTATTATTATTATTATTATTATTATTATTATTATTATTATTATTATTATTATTATTATTATTATTATTATTATTATTATTATTATTATTATTATTATTATTATTATTATTATTATTATTATTATTATTATTATTATTATTATTATTATTATTATTATTATTATTATTATTATTATTATTATTATTATTATTATTATTATTATTATTATTATTATTATTATTATTATTATTATTATTATTATTATTATTATTATTATTATTATTATTATTATTATTATTATTATTATTATTATTATTATTATTATTATTATTATTATTATTATTATTATTATTATTATTATTATTATTATTATTATTATTATTATTATTATTATTATTATTATTATTATTATTATTATTATTATTATTATTATTATTATTATTATTATTATTATTATTATTATTATTATTATTATTATTATTATTATTATTATTATTATTATTATTATTATTATTATTATTATTATTATTATTATTATTATTATTATTATTATTATTATTATTATTATTATTATTATTATTATTATTATTATTATTATTATTATTATTATTATTATTATTATTATTATTATTATTATTATTATTATTATTATTATTATTATTATTATTATTATTATTATTATTATTATTATTATTATTATTATTATTATTATTATTATTATTATTATTATTATTATTATTATTATTATTATTATTATTATTATTATTATTATTATTATTATTATTATTATTATTATTATTATTATTATTATTATTATTATTATTATTATTATTATTATTATTATTATTATTATTATTATTATTATTATTATTATTATTATTATTATTATTATTATTATTATTATTATTATTATTATTATTATTATTATTATTATTATTATTATTATTATTATTATTATTATTATTATTATTATTATTATTATTATTATTATTATTATTATTATTATTATTATTATTATTATTATTATTATTATTATTATTATTATTATTATTATTATTATTATTATTATTATTATTATTATTATTATTATTATTATTATTATTATTATTATTATTATTATTATTATTATTATTATTATTATTATTATTATTATTATTATTATTATTATTATTATTATTATTATTATTATTATTATTATTATTATTATTATTATTATTATTATTATTATTATTATTATTATTATTATTATTATTATTATTATTATTATTATTATTATTATTATTATTATTATTATTATTATTATTATTATTATTATTATTATTATTATTATTATTATTATTATTATTATTATTATTATTATTATTATTATTATTATTATTATTATTATTATTATTATTATTATTATTATTATTATTATTATTATTATTATTATTATTATTATTATTATTATTATTATTATTATTATTATTATTATTATTATTATTATTATTATTATTATTATTATTATTATTATTATTATTATTATTATTATTATTATTATTATTATTATTATTATTATTATTATTATTATTATTATTATTATTATTATTATTATTATTATTATTATTATTATTATTATTATTATTATTATTATTATTATTATTATTATTATTATTATTATTATTATTATTATTATTATTATTATTATTATTATTATTATTATTATTATTATTATTATTATTATTATTATTATTATTATTATTATTATTATTATTATTATTATTATTATTATTATTATTATTATTATTATTATTATTATTATTATTATTATTATTATTATTATTATTATTATTATTATTATTATTATTATTATTATTATTATTATTATTATTATTATTATTATTATTATTATTATTATTATTATTATTATTATTATTATTATTATTATTATTATTATTATTATTATTATTATTATTATTATTATTATTATTATTATTATTATTATTATTATTATTATTATTATTATTATTATTATTATTATTATTATTATTATTATTATTATTATTATTATTATTATTATTATTATTATTATTATTATTATTATTATTATTATTATTATTATTATTATTATTATTATTATTATTATTATTATTATTATTATTATTATTATTATTATTATTATTATTATTATTATTATTATTATTATTATTATTATTATTATTATTATTATTATTATTATTATTATTATTATTATTATTATTATTATTATTATTATTATTATTATTATTATTATTATTATTATTATTATTATTATTATTATTATTATTATTATTATTATTATTATTATTATTATTATTATTATTATTATTATTATTATTATTATTATTATTATTATTATTATTATTATTATTATTATTATTATTATTATTATTATTATTATTATTATTATTATTATTATTATTATTATTATTATTATTATTATTATTATTATTATTATTATTATTATTATTATTATTATTATTATTATTATTATTATTATTATTATTATTATTATTATTATTATTATTATTATTATTATTATTATTATTATTATTATTATTATTATTATTATTATTATTATTATTATTATTATTATTATTATTATTATTATTATTATTATTATTATTATTATTATTATTATTATTATTATTATTATTATTATTATTATTATTATTATTATTATTATTATTATTATTATTATTATTATTATTATTATTATTATTATTATTATTATTATTATTATTATTATTATTATTATTATTATTATTATTATTATTATTATTATTATTATTATTATTATTATTATTATTATTATTATTATTATTATTATTATTATTATTATTATTATTATTATTATTATTATTATTATTATTATTATTATTATTATTATTATTATTATTATTATTATTATTATTATTATTATTATTATTATTATTATTATTATTATTATTATTATTATTATTATTATTATTATTATTATTATTATTATTATTATTATTATTATTATTATTATTATTATTATTATTATTATTATTATTATTATTATTATTATTATTATTATTATTATTATTATTATTATTATTATTATTATTATTATTATTATTATTATTATTATTATTATTATTATTATTATTATTATTATTATTATTATTATTATTATTATTATTATTATTATTATTATTATTATTATTATTATTATTATTATTATTATTATTATTATTATTATTATTATTATTATTATTATTATTATTATTATTATTATTATTATTATTATTATTATTATTATTATTATTATTATTATTATTATTATTATTATTATTATTATTATTATTATTATTATTATTATTATTATTATTATTATTATTATTATTATTATTATTATTATTATTATTATTATTATTATTATTATTATTATTATTATTATTATTATTATTATTATTATTATTATTATTATTATTATTATTATTATTATTATTATTATTATTATTATTATTATTATTATTATTATTATTATTATTATTATTATTATTATTATTATTATTATTATTATTATTATTATTATTATTATTATTATTATTATTATTATTATTATTATTATTATTATTATTATTATTATTATTATTATTATTATTATTATTATTATTATTATTATTATTATTATTATTATTATTATTATTATTATTATTATTATTATTATTATTATTATTATTATTATTATTATTATTATTATTATTATTATTATTATTATTATTATTATTATTATTATTATTATTATTATTATTATTATTATTATTATTATTATTATTATTATTATTATTATTATTATTATTATTATTATTATTATTATTATTATTATTATTATTATTATTATTATTATTATTATTATTATTATTATTATTATTATTATTATTATTATTATTATTATTATTATTATTATTATTATTATTATTATTATTATTATTATTATTATTATTATTATTATTATTATTATTATTATTATTATTATTATTATTATTATTATTATTATTATTATTATTATTATTATTATTATTATTATTATTATTATTATTATTATTATTATTATTATTATTATTATTATTATTATTATTATTATTATTATTATTATTATTATTATTATTATTATTATTATTATTATTATTATTATTATTATTATTATTATTATTATTATTATTATTATTATTATTATTATTATTATTATTATTATTATTATTATTATTATTATTATTATTATTATTATTATTATTATTATTATTATTATTATTATTATTATTATTATTATTATTATTATTATTATTATTATTATTATTATTATTATTATTATTATTATTATTATTATTATTATTATTATTATTATTATTATTATTATTATTATTATTATTATTATTATTATTATTATTATTATTATTATTATTATTATTATTATTATTATTATTATTATTATTATTATTATTATTATTATTATTATTATTATTATTATTATTATTATTATTATTATTATTATTATTATTATTATTATTATTATTATTATTATTATTATTATTATTATTATTATTATTATTATTATTATTATTATTATTATTATTATTATTATTATTATTATTATTATTATTATTATTATTATTATTATTATTATTATTATTATTATTATTATTATTATTATTATTATTATTATTATTATTATTATTATTATTATTATTATTATTATTATTATTATTATTATTATTATTATTATTATTATTATTATTATTATTATTATTATTATTATTATTATTATTATTATTATTATTATTATTATTATTATTATTATTATTATTATTATTATTATTATTATTATTATTATTATTATTATTATTATTATTATTATTATTATTATTATTATTATTATTATTATTATTATTATTATTATTATTATTATTATTATTATTATTATTATTATTATTATTATTATTATTATTATTATTATTATTATTATTATTATTATTATTATTATTATTATTATTATTATTATTATTATTATTATTATTATTATTATTATTATTATTATTATTATTATTATTATTATTATTATTATTATTATTATTATTATTATTATTATTATTATTATTATTATTATTATTATTATTATTATTATTATTATTATTATTATTATTATTATTATTATTATTATTATTATTATTATTATTATTATTATTATTATTATTATTATTATTATTATTATTATTATTATTATTATTATTATTATTATTATTATTATTATTATTATTATTATTATTATTATTATTATTATTATTATTATTATTATTATTATTATTATTATTATTATTATTATTATTATTATTATTATTATTATTATTATTATTATTATTATTATTATTATTATTATTATTATTATTATTATTATTATTATTATTATTATTATTATTATTATTATTATTATTATTATTATTATTATTATTATTATTATTATTATTATTATTATTATTATTATTATTATTATTATTATTATTATTATTATTATTATTATTATTATTATTATTATTATTATTATTATTATTATTATTATTATTATTATTATTATTATTATTATTATTATTATTATTATTATTATTATTATTATTATTATTATTATTATTATTATTATTATTATTATTATTATTATTATTATTATTATTATTATTATTATTATTATTATTATTATTATTATTATTATTATTATTATTATTATTATTATTATTATTATTATTATTATTATTATTATTATTATTATTATTATTATTATTATTATTATTATTATTATTATTATTATTATTATTATTATTATTATTATTATTATTATTATTATTATTATTATTATTATTATTATTATTATTATTATTATTATTATTATTATTATTATTATTATTATTATTATTATTATTATTATTATTATTATTATTATTATTATTATTATTATTATTATTATTATTATTATTATTATTATTATTATTATTATTATTATTATTATTATTATTATTATTATTATTATTATTATTATTATTATTATTATTATTATTATTATTATTATTATTATTATTATTATTATTATTATTATTATTATTATTATTATTATTATTATTATTATTATTATTATTATTATTATTATTATTATTATTATTATTATTATTATTATTATTATTATTATTATTATTATTATTATTATTATTATTATTATTATTATTATTATTATTATTATTATTATTATTATTATTATTATTATTATTATTATTATTATTATTATTATTATTATTATTATTATTATTATTATTATTATTATTATTATTATTATTATTATTATTATTATTATTATTATTATTATTATTATTATTATTATTATTATTATTATTATTATTATTATTATTATTATTATTATTATTATTATTATTATTATTATTATTATTATTATTATTATTATTATTATTATTATTATTATTATTATTATTATTATTATTATTATTATTATTATTATTATTATTATTATTATTATTATTATTATTATTATTATTATTATTATTATTATTATTATTATTATTATTATTATTATTATTATTATTATTATTATTATTATTATTATTATTATTATTATTATTATTATTATTATTATTATTATTATTATTATTATTATTATTATTATTATTATTATTATTATTATTATTATTATTATTATTATTATTATTATTATTATTATTATTATTATTATTATTATTATTATTATTATTATTATTATTATTATTATTATTATTATTATTATTATTATTATTATTATTATTATTATTATTATTATTATTATTATTATTATTATTATTATTATTATTATTATTATTATTATTATTATTATTATTATTATTATTATTATTATTATTATTATTATTATTATTATTATTATTATTATTATTATTATTATTATTATTATTATTATTATTATTATTATTATTATTATTATTATTATTATTATTATTATTATTATTATTATTATTATTATTATTATTATTATTATTATTATTATTATTATTATTATTATTATTATTATTATTATTATTATTATTATTATTATTATTATTATTATTATTATTATTATTATTATTATTATTATTATTATTATTATTATTATTATTATTATTATTATTATTATTATTATTATTATTATTATTATTATTATTATTATTATTATTATTATTATTATTATTATTATTATTATTATTATTATTATTATTATTATTATTATTATTATTATTATTATTATTATTATTATTATTATTATTATTATTATTATTATTATTATTATTATTATTATTATTATTATTATTATTATTATTATTATTATTATTATTATTATTATTATTATTATTATTATTATTATTATTATTATTATTATTATTATTATTATTATTATTATTATTATTATTATTATTATTATTATTATTATTATTATTATTATTATTATTATTATTATTATTATTATTATTATTATTATTATTATTATTATTATTATTATTATTATTATTATTATTATTATTATTATTATTATTATTATTATTATTATTATTATTATTATTATTATTATTATTATTATTATTATTATTATTATTATTATTATTATTATTATTATTATTATTATTATTATTATTATTATTATTATTATTATTATTATTATTATTATTATTATTATTATTATTATTATTATTATTATTATTATTATTATTATTATTATTATTATTATTATTATTATTATTATTATTATTATTATTATTATTATTATTATTATTATTATTATTATTATTATTATTATTATTATTATTATTATTATTATTATTATTATTATTATTATTATTATTATTATTATTATTATTATTATTATTATTATTATTATTATTATTATTATTATTATTATTATTATTATTATTATTATTATTATTATTATTATTATTATTATTATTATTATTATTATTATTATTATTATTATTATTATTATTATTATTATTATTATTATTATTATTATTATTATTATTATTATTATTATTATTATTATTATTATTATTATTATTATTATTATTATTATTATTATTATTATTATTATTATTATTATTATTATTATTATTATTATTATTATTATTATTATTATTATTATTATTATTATTATTATTATTATTATTATTATTATTATTATTATTATTATTATTATTATTATTATTATTATTATTATTATTATTATTATTATTATTATTATTATTATTATTATTATTATTATTATTATTATTATTATTATTATTATTATTATTATTATTATTATTATTATTATTATTATTATTATTATTATTATTATTATTATTATTATTATTATTATTATTATTATTATTATTATTATTATTATTATTATTATTATTATTATTATTATTATTATTATTATTATTATTATTATTATTATTATTATTATTATTATTATTATTATTATTATTATTATTATTATTATTATTATTATTATTATTATTATTATTATTATTATTATTATTATTATTATTATTATTATTATTATTATTATTATTATTATTATTATTATTATTATTA
>OZ020569.1:28966540-28979040 GCA_963971475.1 Chrysops caecutiens | reverse complement strand
ATTATTATTATTATTATTATTATTATTATTATTATTATTATTATTATTATTATTATTATTATTATTATTATTATTATTATTATTATTATTATTATTATTATTATTATTATTATTATTATTATTATTATTATTATTATTATTATTATTATTATTATTATTATTATTATTATTATTATTATTATTATTATTATTATTATTATTATTATTATTATTATTATTATTATTATTATTATTATTATTATTATTATTATTATTATTATTATTATTATTATTATTATTATTATTATTATTATTATTATTATTATTATTATTATTATTATTATTATTATTATTATTATTATTATTATTATTATTATTATTATTATTATTATTATTATTATTATTATTATTATTATTATTATTATTATTATTATTATTATTATTATTATTATTATTATTATTATTATTATTATTATTATTATTATTATTATTATTATTATTATTATTATTATTATTATTATTATTATTATTATTATTATTATTATTATTATTATTATTATTATTATTATTATTATTATTATTATTATTATTATTATTATTATTATTATTATTATTATTATTATTATTATTATTATTATTATTATTATTATTATTATTATTATTATTATTATTATTATTATTATTATTATTATTATTATTATTATTATTATTATTATTATTATTATTATTATTATTATTATTATTATTATTATTATTATTATTATTATTATTATTATTATTATTATTATTATTATTATTATTATTATTATTATTATTATTATTATTATTATTATTATTATTATTATTATTATTATTATTATTATTATTATTATTATTATTATTATTATTATTATTATTATTATTATTATTATTATTATTATTATTATTATTATTATTATTATTATTATTATTATTATTATTATTATTATTATTATTATTATTATTATTATTATTATTATTATTATTATTATTATTATTATTATTATTATTATTATTATTATTATTATTATTATTATTATTATTATTATTATTATTATTATTATTATTATTATTATTATTATTATTATTATTATTATTATTATTATTATTATTATTATTATTATTATTATTATTATTATTATTATTATTATTATTATTATTATTATTATTATTATTATTATTATTATTATTATTATTATTATTATTATTATTATTATTATTATTATTATTATTATTATTATTATTATTATTATTATTATTATTATTATTATTATTATTATTATTATTATTATTATTATTATTATTATTATTATTATTATTATTATTATTATTATTATTATTATTATTATTATTATTATTATTATTGGCGTGGCCTGGTTTGGGAGCGGTAGGGTAGCATCTGACCGGTCGCTGACCCAGATGTGCAACTACACGTGTTCCTGAACAAGTGCTTACATTACCTCCTCGTGGTGGCCCCCGGTAACAATTACAGCAGGCAACCGCTTCTGTGATTGGCTAAAATTGTAAGTGCGAAACCACAACGAGACGTAATAGAAAGAAGAAGGGATTGTTCTACGTCGTGACACACTGGGAGTGCCTTGAATCTCAACGCTGATGTGAGCTAGCTCTGCCGAGGTGTCTGTCACGACGTACGATCAGGAACCAGCCGCTTCGGACCTTGATCAGGAAGTACGTATTGGACCCAAGGATAGAAGCCTGGGTTGCCCCGTGCGAGCGCCAATTCGTCCGTGTATCCCGGAATTGGTAAAGCGTAGGCTGGGCCTCAGGGAACTGGGGTAGGAAATGTCCGAGGGTATACCCGCTCCCAGCTATTACGGCCCGCACCCTTACGTACGATGCGCTGGCACACACACATATGGATTCAATTGAAAACAATAAACAAACAAAGAATGTACCAGAACATGGAGAACACAGTAACGGAAACGCAGGTGAAGTCACTTCACAAGCAGCCTTTAAACGAAGTGGTATGTTAATGCGAACGCCACCAGGAAAAAGTGGCTACGGACCACCAGGTAGCTCATGCTGCTCAGGAAACATGACTATAGCATCAAGCTCAAATATGCAACAAGTCGAAACTGAATCTGAAAGCACCAGACCAAATGAAAGCGTTAATCATGAGCAAGCACAGGAAACGCCAATTCATACGCCTCGACAGGATAAAATTGGAGGGTCGCCAAGACAGGAGTTTATACTCAAAATGAGGACAGAAGAGGATGCCGCACTCACCAAATGCAGAAAAGCACTCCGGGAGATAAAAATGGCAATCAAAAAGCAAAGGAATATATCCAAGACTGTTCAAGACAGTGTGGACGAAATGTCGGAACTTTTCGAAGTTATCACAACCTGCCGCAAATCGTGGCAAAAGGCGGAGAAGGAGATCAAAACGGCTGCCATACGAAATGGGCACTCGGAAGTCGAAACACCAAACACAAGCAAGAGGGCGGCGACAAGCCCAATTAACCAGGATGCGGAAAAAAGGGCCCGCGAAAGGGGACCCGAACCCGAGAAAGAGGAGTGGCAAGTTTCTGGAAAAAGACGCAGACCCACCAACGATAAACCCAAGGCACGAAACGGGACGAGTTCGGTATCCGATGATAACAACCCACCCACAAGACACCGTACAAGGCCCAAATCCGAGAAGGCGCCAGAGATTATCTTGATCAGGCCTGCAGAGAACAAATCATACGCGGACGTATTATCTGCAATGAAAAAAACGGTGGACCCAGAAGTGACAGAGACAAAAGTGCGGACTATACGTAAGACTAGAGCTGGCGAAGTATTGCTGGTACTGGACAAAAATTCGAAGAACGTGGCACAATTTGGCATGGCCGTGAAGGACGCAATCGGAGAATCAGGCAGCGTACGAGAGATAGGCACGAGAACAACTATAGAAATCCGTGACCTGGACGCATGTGCTGAGAAGGAGGATATAGAGGAAAGCCTGTACACAATCCTCAAGTCAACCGACCCACGGCGAGAAGTTGGAGCACATGACGCGGAAAAACTATCCGAGACACCCAAAGCCAAGACACTAGAGCAACCTTGGAAAATAGCGGTACTAGGTCCAAACACTAGGGGACAGAAAATGGCACTTGTGGAACTTAACAATGAACACGCAGACAAGCTCCTAGCTACAGGAAAAATGAAAATTGGTTGGGTGGTCTGCCGCATCAGGAGGCGACTCACTGTTACCAGATGCTTTAGGTGCCTTGGATATGGGCACATATCAAGAAATTGCGATGGGCCGGACCGCAGTAACATGTGTTATAAATGTGGAAAAACAGACCACAAGGCGCGAAATTGCTTAAACGCACCACTTAAATGCGTACTGTGTGCTGACCTGAAAGATGAAGGAGCACAGTTGACTCACATAATGGGGTCCGGAAGGTGCCAGGCATATAAAATAGCCCTAGAAAATGCAAGAGAATACAAACGATGATGAAAATTCTCCAGGGTAATTTGAACAGAAGCAAAACCGCCGATCAACTACTGACTCAGCTCACACTGGAATACGCAGCTTCAGCGGTGATCATAAGCGAGCAGTATAAAAACAAGGACACTTATGGATGGTTCCCAGACAAATTAAACACCGCAGCAATATGGATCCCGGACATCGTTAAATATCCAATAATAGAGCATGGAAGCCACAACGGTTTTGTATGGGTAAAATTCTCACGACTTACCATCGTTAGCTGCTACCTCACCCCAAATGAAAGCATGGCAAGTTTTCGTGAAAAAATTGACGATCTTGAAGACACCCTCCGAGAACTAGACAAAGATATCATTGTGGCTGGAGACTTTAATGCTAAATCAACCGCATGGGGATCACCAACGACCGACAGCAGGGGTAAATATATCCTTCAAATGGCAGCCAGACTTTGCCTCACGGTGCAGAACATAGGCTCCGTCTCAACCTTCAGGCGCCCAGGCTACACGGAAACAATCCCGGACATCACTTTAACGACCGAGCATGTAGGACATCTCTTGGCAAATTGGAAGGTGATTGAGGACTACACCGGCAGCGATCACCAGTAGATCGTGATGGAAGTCAAAACGAAGAGCCAAGAAAGACAACCCGTAAGGGAAAACAAAAGACAAAAAAGATGGAATGTTAGGAAACTTAACCAAACGGTGTTACTCAGGGAACTCTACAGAGCCGAAGAAAATTTATCGCAAATGACACTGAGAGACGCGGGACAAGTTGTTGACGCAACTATGCGTCTGTTACATGACGCTTGCAATGCCTCAATGCCCCGTAACGGATCACCCCGGAATGCAAGAAAAGCGGCCTACTGGTGGAATGACGAAATAGCTGAGCTACGGAAAGTATGCCTAAAAAAACGACGACTAGCGCAAAGAGCCAAATCGAAGCCCGAGACATCCTCCAGATCTGCCGAACACAAGGACGCTAAGAAACAACTCCGACAGGCCATAAAGCGAAGTAAATCGCAGTGCTGGAAAGCGTTGATCAAGGACGTCGACAACGACCCATGGGGTCTGGGGTACGAAATTGTCATGAAAAAGCTAAAGACGCAAACAAGTGGTAGCTGTAAGAATCCCAATATCATCTCGAATATAGTAGATGCATTATTTCCAACCCATCCAGTGAGAGCACCCGATACAATTGAAGACGTACCAGAGAACGAAATACCACTTTTCAGTGCAAGTGAACTAGAGACAGCAGCCGCATCACTCAAACCTAACAAGGCCCCCGGTCCAGATGGCATACCTGCCGAAATACTTAAAATCGCAGTACAAAGATGCCCTTCCCTCCTGTTGAACATGTACAACGCATGTCTAGCAGAAGGAACGTTTGACAAAAGATGGAAAATACAACGTCTCATTTTACTTGACAAAGGAAAAGGACAACCTAGCTCACCTTCGAACTACCGCCCGCTATGTATGCTGGACACGGCTGGAAAGCTCATGGAGAAACTGCTCCAGCCACGCCTGCAATCGGCCATCCAATCAAAGGGAGGTTTATCAGGAAACCAATACGGATTCAGAAAAGGCAGATCAACAATTGACGCAGTACAGACGGTCCTACGTTATGTAGATGAAACTCGAACAGGGAATCATCATTCCCGAAAAATAGCGGTAGTGGCGACCCTGGATGTCCGAAACGCCTTCAATTCAGTCAAGTGGGAAGACGTACTGGCCGAGTTAAAATCAACGTTCAAGATACCGGCGTATTTACTTAGAATAATGCAGGATTACCTGAGGGATCGGATACTTGTCTACGACACATCCGAAGGCGAGTGCCGTCGCGAGGTCACCGCTGGAGCTGCACAAGGCTCGATCTTAGGCCCAGACCTCTGGAACATCGTTTACGATGGTATACTAAAAATGCATCTTCCAGAGGATGCTCACCTGGTAGCATATGCGGACGATCTAGTGGCTATTATACTGGCTCGTAATGCAGAGCAAGCTCAGTGGAAGCTTAACCAAGTGCTGAGAAGAGTGACGGGATGGATGAGCGACCATGGATTGGAGGTAGCAGCAAACAAAACCGAGATATTGATGATCACCAGGAAAAGAATTCCCACGATTATCCCAATAGTAGTATCCACAGACGAAATTCTAACTAGTCCAGCGATTAAATACTTGGGAATAACACTGGACACAAAACTCACGTTCGGACAACACATACTAAGGGTGGCACAAAAAGCAACAAAAGTGACACAATATCTAAGCCGCCTCATGAGCAATGTTAATGGACCTACACCGAATAAAAGGCGGGTATTAATGAACGTAGCACAATCGATCATGCTCTATGGGGCGGAGATATGGGCCGAATCGCTCTTGAAAGATTGCTATAGGAAACGTCTGGGGGCCGTCCAAAGGAGAGGAGCCCTCCGAATAAGCTGTTCATACAGAACGGTATCAGAGTCGGCAGCTCTAGTTGTTGCAGGAGTAATCCCAATACACCTACTCGCCCAGGAAAAGAGGCGTATATATATGAAAAAACATGACGAAAGGACATCAGAGGTCCTTAATCAAATGCGAATCGACACTATTGCTCGCTGGCAAGAAAGCTGGGAAAGAAGCACGACAGGTAGATGGACAGCACGTCTAATTCCGCACATAAAACCGTGGATAAGCCGGACTCATGGAGAGGTATCGTATTACTTGACACAATTCTTAACGGGACACGGCCACTTCCGAAAATACCTCTACCAAATGAATAAAACAGACAGACCAGAATGCAAGTACTGCGCTAACAAACTGGACGACGCTGAACATACTTTCTTCGTTTGCGATAGATGGACACAACTGAGGGAAAATTTGACGCAAGCAGTAGGAAACATCACCCCAGACACAGTAATAGACACTATGATACAAAAGAAGGACTCCTGGGATAAAATTGCCAGATACATAGAAGAAGTACTGAGGACAAAGAAAACTGAAGAAACAACGACGCAACGATGAACGTAAAGAGAGGAAAATACAACGAGAGAAGTACCTCAAAGGTAATAACGAAGGAGATCTAGACACAATTCCGAAGTAATGTGAAAACGGTCCCGGGATTGGCAAAAGTCTAGGACGGGTTTGTGCTTTTAGTGGGTATACTGCTAGCAGGGATTCCCACACTACCCATGAGCGTGCGAAACAAGCTCTGGGTGTCCATAAAGGATTTTTACACAACTCCCAAAAAAAAAAAAAAAAAAAAAAAAAAAAAAAAAAAAAAAATATTATTATTATTATTATTATTATTATTATTATTATTATTATTATTATTATTATTATTATTATTATTATTATTATTATTATTATTATTATTATTATTATTATTATTATTATTATTATTATTATTATTATTATTATTATTATTATTATTATTATTATTATTATTATTATTATTATTATTATTATTATTATTATTATTATTATTATTATTATTATTATTATTATTATTATTATTATTATTATTATTATTATTATTATTATTATTATTATTATTATTATTATTATTATTATTATTATTATTATTATTATTATTATTATTATTATTATTATTATTATTATTATTATTATTATTATTATTATTATTATTATTATTATTATTATTATTATTATTATTATTATTATTATTATTATTATTATTATTATTATTATTATTATTATTATTATTATTATTATTATTATTATTATTATTATTATTATTATTATTATTATTATTATTATTATTATTATTATTATTATTATTATTATTATTATTATTATTATTATTATTATTATTATTATTATTATTATTATTATTATTATTATTATTATTATTATTATTATTATTATTATTATTATTATTATTATTATTATTATTATTATTATTATTATTATTATTATTATTATTATTATTATTATTATTATTATTATTATTATTATTATTATTATTATTATTATTATTATTATTATTATTATTATTATTATTATTATTATTATTATTATTATTATTATTATTATTATTATTATTATTATTATTATTATTATTATTATTATTATTATTATTATTATTATTATTATTATTATTATTATTATTATTATTATTATTATTATTATTATTATTATTATTATTATTATTATTATTATTATTATTATTATTATTATTATTATTATTATTATTATTATTATTATTATTATTATTATTATTATTATTATTATTATTATTATTATTATTATTATTATTATTATTATTATTATTATTATTATTATTATTATTATTATTATTATTATTATTATTATTATTATTATTATTATTATTATTATTATTATTATTATTATTATTATTATTATTATTATTATTATTATTATTATTATTATTATTATTATTATTATTATTATTATTATTATTATTATTATTATTATTATTATTATTATTATTATTATTATTATTATTATTATTATTATTATTATTATTATTATTATTATTATTATTATTATTATTATTATTATTATTATTATTATTATTATTATTATTATTATTATTATTATTATTATTATTATTATTATTATTATTATTATTATTATTATTATTATTATTATTATTATTATTATTATTATTATTATTATTATTATTATTATTATTATTATTATTATTATTATTATTATTATTATTATTATTATTATTATTATTATTATTATTATTATTATTATTATTATTATTATTATTATTATTATTATTATTATTATTATTATTATTATTATTATTATTATTATTATTATTATTATTATTATTATTATTATTATTATTATTATTATTATTATTATTATTATTATTATTATTATTATTATTATTATTATTATTATTATTATTATTATTATTATTATTATTATTATTATTATTATTATTATTATTATTATTATTATTATTATTATTATTATTATTATTATTATTATTATTATTATTATTATTATTATTATTATTATTATTATTATTATTATTATTATTATTATTATTATTATTATTATTATTATTATTATTATTATTATTATTATTATTATTATTATTATTATTATTATTATTATTATTATTATTATTATTATTATTATTATTATTATTATTATTATTATTATTATTATTATTATTATTATTATTATTATTATTATTATTATTATTATTATTATTATTATTATTATTATTATTATTATTATTATTATTATTATTATTATTATTATTATTATTATTATTATTATTATTATTATTATTATTATTATTATTATTATTATTATTATTATTATTATTATTATTATTATTATTATTATTATTATTATTATTATTATTATTATTATTATTATTATTATTATTATTATTATTATTATTATTATTATTATTATTATTATTATTATTATTATTATTATTATTATTATTATTATTATTATTATTATTATTATTATTATTATTATTATTATTATTATTATTATTATTATTATTATTATTATTATTATTATTATTATTATTATTATTATTATTATTATTATTATTATTATTATTATTATTATTATTATTATTATTATTATTATTATTATTATTATTATTATTATTATTATTATTATTATTATTATTATTATTATTATTATTATTATTATTATTATTATTATTATTATTATTATTATTATTATTATTATTATTATTATTATTATTATTATTATTATTATTATTATTATTATTATTATTATTATTATTATTATTATTATTATTATTATTATTATTATTATTATTATTATTATTATTATTATTATTATTATTATTATTATTATTATTATTATTATTATTATTATTATTATTATTATTATTATTATTATTATTATTATTATTATTATTATTATTATTATTATTATTATTATTATTATTATTATTATTATTATTATTATTATTATTATTATTATTATTATTATTATTATTATTATTATTATTATTATTATTATTATTATTATTATTATTATTATTATTATTATTATTATTATTATTATTATTATTATTATTATTATTATTATTATTATTATTATTATTATTATTATTATTATTATTATTATTATTATTATTATTATTATTATTATTATTATTATTATTATTATTATTATTATTATTATTATTATTATTATTATTATTATTATTATTATTATTATTATTATTATTATTATTATTATTATTATTATTATTATTATTATTATTATTATTATTATTATTATTATTATTATTATTATTATTATTATTATTATTATTATTATTATTATTATTATTATTATTATTATTATTATTATTATTATTATTATTATTATTATTATTATTATTATTATTATTATTATTATTATTATTATTATTATTATTATTATTATTATTATTATTATTATTATTATTATTATTATTATTATTATTATTATTATTATTATTATTATTATTATTATTATTATTATTATTATTATTATTATTATTATTATTATTATTATTATTATTATTATTATTATTATTATTATTATTATTATTATTATTATTATTATTATTATTATTATTATTATTATTATTATTATTATTATTATTATTATTATTATTATTATTATTATTATTATTATTATTATTATTATTATTATTATTATTATTATTATTATTATTATTATTATTATTATTATTATTATTATTATTATTATTATTATTATTATTATTATTATTATTATTATTATTATTATTATTATTATTATTATTATTATTATTATTATTATTATTATTATTATTATTATTATTATTATTATTATTATTATTATTATTATTATTATTATTATTATTATTATTATTATTATTATTATTATTATTATTATTATTATTATTATTATTATTATTATTATTATTATTATTATTATTATTATTATTATTATTATTATTATTATTATTATTATTATTATTATTATTATTATTATTATTATTATTATTATTATTATTATTATTATTATTATTATTATTATTATTATTATTATTATTATTATTATTATTATTATTATTATTATTATTATTATTATTATTATTATTATTATTATTATTATTATTATTATTATTATTATTATTATTATTATTATTATTATTATTATTATTATTATTATTATTATTATTATTATTATTATTATTATTATTATTATTATTATTATTATTATTATTATTATTATTATTATTATTATTATTATTATTATTATTATTATTATTATTATTATTATTATTATTATTATTATTATTATTATTATTATTATTATTATTATTATTATTATTATTATTATTATTATTATTATTATTATTATTATTATTATTATTATTATTATTATTATTATTATTATTATTATTATTATTATTATTATTATTATTATTATTATTATTATTATTATTATTATTATTATTATTATTATTATTATTATTATTATTATTATTATTATTATTATTATTATTATTATTATTATTATTATTATTATTATTATTATTATTATTATTATTATTATTATTATTATTATTATTATTATTATTATTATTATTATTATTATTATTATTATTATTATTATTATTATTATTATTATTATTATTATTATTATTATTATTATTATTATTATTATTATTATTATTATTATTATTATTATTATTATTATTATTATTATTATTATTATTATTATTATTATTATTATTATTATTATTATTATTATTATTATTATTATTATTATTATTATTATTATTATTATTATTATTATTATTATTATTATTATTATTATTATTATTATTATTATTATTATTATTATTATTATTATTATTATTATTATTATTATTATTATTATTATTATTATTATTATTATTATTATTATTATTATTATTATTATTATTATTATTATTATTATTATTATTATTATTATTATTATTATTATTATTATTATTATTATTATTATTATTATTATTATTATTATTATTATTATTATTATTATTATTATTATTATTATTATTATTATTATTATTATTATTATTATTATTATTATTATTATTATTATTATTATTATTATTATTATTATTATTATTATTATTATTATTATTATTATTATTATTATTATTATTATTATTATTATTATTATTATTATTATTATTATTATTATTATTATTATTATTATTATTATTATTATTATTATTATTATTATTATTATTATTATTATTATTATTATTATTATTATTATTATTATTATTATTATTATTATTATTATTATTATTATTATTATTATTATTATTATTATTATTATTATTATTATTATTATTATTATTATTATTATTATTATTATTATTATTATTATTATTATTATTATTATTATTATTATTATTATTATTATTATTATTATTATTATTATTATTATTATTATTATTATTATTATTATTATTATTATTATTATTATTATTATTATTATTATTATTATTATTATTATTATTATTATTATTATTATTATTATTATTATTATTATTATTATTATTATTATTATTATTATTATTATTATTATTATTATTATTATTATTATTATTATTATTATTATTATTATTATTATTATTATTATTATTATTATTATTATTATTATTATTATTATTATTATTATTATTATTATTATTATTATTATTATTATTATTATTATTATTATTATTATTATTATTATTATTATTATTATTATTATTATTATTATTATTATTATTATTATTATTATTATTATTATTATTATTATTATTATTATTATTATTATTATTATTATTATTATTATTATTATTATTATTATTATTATTATTATTATTATTATTATTATTATTATTATTATTATTATTATTATTATTATTATTATTATTATTATTATTATTATTATTATTATTATTATTATTATTATTATTATTATTATTATTATTATTATTATTATTATTATTATTATTATTATTATTATTATTATTATTATTATTATTATTATTATTATTATTATTATTATTATTATTA
>OZ020569.1:28952121-28966340 GCA_963971475.1 Chrysops caecutiens | reverse complement strand
AATAATAATAATAATAATAATAATAATAATAATAATAATAATAATAATAATAATAATAATAATAATAATAATAATAATAATAATAATAATAATAATAATAATAATAATAATAATAATAATAATAATAATAATAATAATAATAATAATAATAATAATAATAATAATAATAATAATAATAATAATAATAATAATAATAATAATAATAATAATAATAATAATAATAATAATAATAATAATAATAATAATAATAATAATAATAATAATAATAATAATAATAATAATAATAATAATAATAATAATAATAATAATAATAATAATAATAATAATAATAATAATAATAATAATAATAATAATAATAATAATAATAATAATAATAATAATAATAATAATAATAATAATAATAATAATAATAATAATAATAATAATAATAATAATAATAATAATAATAATAATAATAATAATAATAATAATAATAATAATAATAATAATAATAATAATAATAATAATAATAATAATAATAATAATAATAATAATAATAATAATAATAATAATAATAATAATAATAATAATAATAATAATAATAATAATAATAATAATAATAATAATAATAATAATAATAATAATAATAATAATAATAATAATAATAATAATAATAATAATAATAATAATAATAATAATAATAATAATAATAATAATAATAATAATAATAATAATAATAATAATAATAATAATAATAATAATAATAATAATAATAATAATAATAATAATAATAATAATAATAATAATAATAATAATAATAATAATAATAATAATAATAATAATAATAATAATAATAATAATAATAATAATAATAATAATAATAATAATAATAATAATAATAATAATAATAATAATAATAATAATAATAATAATAATAATAATAATAATAATAATAATAATAATAATAATAATAATAATAATAATAATAATAATAATAATAATAATAATAATAATAATAATAATAATAATAATAATAATAATAATAATAATAATAATAATAATAATAATAATAATAATAATAATAATAATAATAATAATAATAATAATAATAATAATAATAATAATAATAATAATAATAATAATAATAATAATAATAATAATAATAATAATAATAATAATAATAATAATAATAATAATAATAATAATAATAATAATAATAATAATAATAATAATAATAATAATAATAATAATAATAATAATAATAATAATAATAATAATAATAATAATAATAATAATAATAATAATAATAATAACAATAACAATAATAATAATAATAATAATAATAATAATAATAATAATAATAATAATAATAATAATAATAATAATAATAATAATAATAATAATAATAATAATAATAATAATAATAATAATAATAATAATAATAATAATAATAATAATAATAATAATAATAATAATAATAATAATAATAATAATAATAATAATAATAATAATAATAATAATAATAATAATAATAATAATAATAATAATAATAATAATAATAATAATAATAATAATAATAATAATAATAATAATAATAATAATAATAATAATAATAATAATAATAATAATAATAATAATAATAATAATAATAATAATAATAATAATAATAATAATAATAATAATAATAATAATAATAATAATAATAATAATAATAATAATAATAATAATAATAATAATAATAATAATAATAATAATAATAATAATAATAATAATAATAATAATAATAATAATAATAATAATAATAATAATAATAATAATAATAATAATAATAATAATAATAATAATAATAATAATAATAATAATAATAATAATAATAATAATAATAATAATAATAATAATAATAATAATAATAATAATAATAATAATAATAATAATAATAATAATAATAATAATAATAATAATAATAATAATAATAATAATAATAATAATAATAATAATAATAATAATAATAATAATAATAATAATAATAATAATAATAATAATAATAATAATAATAATAATAATAATAATAATAATAATAATAATAATAATAATAATAATAATAATAATAATAATAATAATAATAATAATAATAATAATAATAATAATAATAATAATAATAATAATAATAATAATAATAATAATAATAATAATAATAATAATAATAATAATAATAATAATAATAATAATAATAATAATAATAATAATAATAATAATAATAATAATAATAATAATAATAATAATAATAATAATAATAATAATAATAATAATAATAATAATAATAATAATAATAATAATAATAATAATAATAATAATAATAATAATAATAATAATAATAATAATAATAATAATAATAATAATAATAATAATAATAATAATAATAATAATAATAATAATAATAATAATAATAATAATAATAATAATAATAATAATAATAATAATAATAATAATAATAATAATAATAATAATAATAATAATAATAATAATAATAATAATAATAATAATAATAATAATAATAATAATAATAATAATAATAATAATAATAATAATAATAATAATAATAATAATAATAATAATAATAATAATAATAATAATAATAATAATAATAATAATAATAATAATAATAATAATAATAATAATAATAATAATAATAATAATAATAATAATAATAATAATAATAATAATAATAATAATAATAATAATAATAATAATAATAATAATAATAATAATAATAATAATAATAATAATAATAATAATAATAATAATAATAATAATAATAATAATAATAATAATAATAATAATAATAATAATAATAATAATAATAATAATAATAATAATAATAATAATAATAATAATAATAATAATAATAATAATAATAATAATAATAATAATAATAATAATAATAATAATAATAATAATAATAATAATAATAATAATAATAATAATAATAATAATAATAATAATAATAATAATAATAATAATAATAATAATAATAATAATAATAATAATAATAATAATAATAATAATAATAATAATAATAATAATAATAATAATAATAATAATAATAATAATAATAATAATAATAATAATAATAATAATAATAATAATAATAATAATAATAATAATAATAATAATAATAATAATAATAATAATAATAATAATAATAATAATAATAATAATAATAATAATAATAATAATAATAATAATAATAATAATAATAATAATAATAATAATAATAATAATAATAATAATAATAATAATAATAATAATAATAATAATAATAATAATAATAATAATAATAATAATAATAATAATAATAATAATAATAATAATAATAATAATAATAATAATAATAATAATAATAATAATAATAATAATAATAATAATAATAATAATAATAATAATAATAATAATAATAATAATAATAATAATAATAATAATAATAATAATAATAATAATAATAATAATAATAATAATAATAATAATAATAATAATAATAATAATAATAATAATAATAATAATAATAATAATAATAATAATAATAATAATAATAATAATAATAATAATAATAATAATAATAATAATAATAATAATAATAATAATAATAATAATAATAATAATAATAATAATAATAATAATAATAATAATAATAATAATAATAATAATAATAATAATAATAATAATAATAATAATAATAATAATAATAATAATAATAATAATAATAATAATAATAATAATAATAATAATAATAATAATAATAATAATAATAATAATAATAATAATAATAATAATAATAATAATAATAATAATAATAATAATAATAATAATAATAATAATAATAATAATAATAATAATAATAATAATAATAATAATAATAATAATAATAATAATAATAATAATAATAATAATAATAATAATAATAATAATAATAATAATAATAATAATAATAATAATAATAATAATAATAATAATAATAATAATAATAATAATAATAATAATAATAATAATAATAATAATAATAATAATAATAATAATAATAATAATAATAATAATAATAATAATAATAATAATAATAATAATAATAATAATAATAATAATAATAATAATAATAATAATAATAATAATAATAATAATAATAATAATAATAATAATAATAATAATAATAATAATAATAATAATAATAATAATAATAATAATAATAATAATAATAATAATAATAATAATAATAATAATAATAATAATAATAATAATAATAATAATAATAATAATAATAATAATAATAATAATAATAATAATAATAATAATAATAATAATAATAATAATAATAATAATAATAATAATAATAATAATAATAATAATAATAATAATAATAATAATAATAATAATAATAATAATAATAATAATAATAATAATAATAATAATAATAATAATAATAATAATAATAATAATAATAATAATAATAATAATAATAATAATAATAATAATAATAATAATAATAATAATAATAATAATAATAATAATAATAATAATAATAATAATAATAATAATAATAATAATAATAATAATAATAATAATAATAATAATAATAATAATAATAATAATAATAATAATAATAATAATAATAATAATAATAATAATAATAATAATAATAATAATAATAATAATAATAATAATAATAATAATAATAATAATAATAATAATAATAATAATAATAATAATAATAATAATAATAATAATAATAATAATAATAATAATAATAATAATAATAATAATAATAATAATAATAATAATAATAATAATAATAATAATAATAATAATAATAATAATAATAATAATAATAATAATAATAATAATAATAATAATAATAATAATAATAATAATAATAATAATAATAATAATAATAATAATAATAATAATAATAATAATAATAATAATAATAATAATAATAATAATAATAATAATAATAATAATAATAATAATAATAATAATAATAATAATAATAATAATAATAATAATAATAATAATAATAATAATAATAATAATAATAATAATAATAATAATAATAATAATAATAATAATAATAATAATAATAATAATAATAATAATAATAATAATAATAATAATAATAATAATAATAATAATAATAATAATAATAATAATAATAATAATAATAATAATAATAATAATAATAATAATAATAATAATAATAATAATAATAATAATAATAATAATAATAATAATAATAATAATAATAATAATAATAATAATAATAATAATAATAATAATAATAATAATAATAATAATAATAATAATAATAATAATAATAATAATAATAATAATAATAATAATAATAATAATAATAATAATAATAATAATAATAATAATAATAATAATAATAATAATAATAATAATAATAATAATAATAATAATAATAATAATAATAATAATAATAATAATAATAATAATAATAATAATAATAATAATAATAATAATAATAATAATAATAATAATAATAATAATAATAATAATAATAATAATAATAATAATAATAATAATAATAATAATAATAATAATAATAATAATAATAATAATAATAATAATAATAATAATAATAATAATAATAATAATAATAATAATAATAATAATAATAATAATAATAATAATAATAATAATAATAATAATAATAATAATAATAATAATAATAATAATAATAATAATAATAATAATAATAATAATAATAATAATAATAATAATAATAATAATAATAATAATAATAATAATAATAATAATAATAATAATAATAATAATAATAATAATAATAATAATAATAATAATAATAATAATAATAATAATAATAATAATAATAATAATAATAATAATAATAATAATAATAATAATAATAATAATAATAATAATAATAATAATAATAATAATAATAATAATAATAATAATAATAATAATAATAATAATAATAATAATAATAATAATAATAATAATAATAATAATAATAATAATAATAATAATAATAATAATAATAATAATAATAATAATAATAATAATAATAATAATAATAATAATAATAATAATAATAATAATAATAATAATAATAATAATAATAATAATAATAATAATAATAATAATAATAATAATAATAATAATAATAATAATAATAATAATAATAATAATAATAATAATAATAATAATAATAATAATAATAATAATAATAATAATAATAATAATAATAATAATAATAATAATAATAATAATAATAATAATAATAATAATAATAATAATAATAATAATAATAATAATAATAATAATAATAATAATAATAATAATAATAATAATAATAATAATAATAATAATAATAATAATAATAATAATAATAATAATAATAATAATAATAATAATAATAATAATAATAATAATAATAATAATAATAATAATAATAATAATAATAATAATAATAATAATAATAATAATAATAATAATAATAATAATAATAATAATAATAATAATAATAATAATAATAATAATAATAATAATAATAATAATAATAATAATAATAATAATAATAATAATAATAATAATAATAATAATAATAATAATAATAATAATAATAATAATAATAATAATAATAATAATAATAATAATAATAATAATAATAATAATAATAATAATAATAATAATAATAATAATAATAATAATAATAATAATAATAATAATAATAATAATAATAATAATAATAATAATAATAATAATAATAATAATAATAATAATAATAATAATAATAATAATAATAATAATAATAATAATAATAATAATAATAATAATAATAATAATAATAATAATAATAATAATAATAATAATAATAATAATAATAATAATAATAATAATAATAATAATAATAATAATAATAATAATAATAATAATAATAATAATAATAATAATAATAATAATAATAATAATTTTTTTTTTTTTTTTTTTTTTTTTTACGAGGGAGGGGAAATCCGTTTACGGACGTTGTGTCGGACTCCTATGCTACTACCGACTAAAACCCCTCCCTCGGACTCCAAGGACACCAACCCGGAACCGTTTACCACATTACTTCAGGTTGGGCCTTGCCCTGAGACCCCTTTTTTTGTGGGTCTTTCCACCGTTGTTTGTTAAATCTATTGTTAATTTTTTTTGTGGGTCTTTCCACCGTTGTTTGTTAAATTTATTGTTAAATCTATGCTACTTATGTTCTATTATATGTCATTCGACTATTCACCTATTACTCTTTGTCCTATTGTGATTGTGTATTATTTTACTCCTATACCTATACACTCCCCTTATAATTGTACCCTATTAATACTATCCTACCTTATTTATACTAAATAATAAAAACTTTAATTTAAACGTAAGTTGCTGTCGGTGCGAGGTGAGTATCCTCCTCCTTTGTGCCTGAGGTTCTTTTCGGGCACTTCTTTATCACGTCCCGGCCAGGCGGAAGAAGCGCTCTAGTCTAAGCCTAAGTCACAAGACACCGAGCATTATTTGCCGGTGTTTTACAACTGAGGTTTTTTCAAGCACTTCTTTATCACGCGCCAGACAGGCGGAAGAACCACCCTAATCTTAACCTCTGCAACAAGCCGTCAGATATCATCTCGCCATGACATCTACACTCCATGTATCGCCTTAAACTACTGCTACCACACATCTGCTATTTATGGGCTTACATCTATTGAAATTCCTAAGCTCTAACCTCTAATGGCTGATGGTCCCTCTGCATTTCACCCTCTCTGTGCTTTGTGCGGAGGACATCTTCAATGTATCCTTGTATCATTCTCCACCTGTCCTCCGTCATAAGCATGTGGCCCACTATATTTTCGGCCGTCAGTCTACCGACCTCGGCTTCAATCCCTTCTCTTCGCTGCGCCCATCGTTCACAGTAAAACAGCGTGTGCTCTGCGTCGTCTTTTTCTACCCCGCAGTACTGGCATTCTGGTGAATCAGCCCTGCCCATGTTATGTAGGTATGATCTAAAACACCCATGACCGCTGAGGAACTGCGTCATGTAGTACGACACTTCTCCATGCGCGCGTCCCACCCATGGTTCAATCTGCGGGATAAGTCGGGCCGTCCATCTGCCTCTAGACTCCGTGCTCCATAAGTCTTGCCATTTTCTCAAGGTGTGGGCTCTCTCTTCTGTACTTGCCCGGGCTCTTCCCACCTCGCTTTTCCTTCTATAGATCGCCTTTCGCTCTAATGCTAGTAGACCTACGGGTATGACTCCAGCAATGACAAGGACTGCCGGCTCAGAGACTGTGCGGTAAGCACAAGTTACTCTAAGAGCCCCCCTCCTTTGTACGGAGGCCAGGCGCTTCCTGTAGCGTTCGATGTTCATTCTGGCGCCCCATATCTCAGCGTCGTATAGAAGTATGGACTGCACCGTGCTCATCAATAGTCGCCGTTTCGCCGGCATTGGCCCATGGGTGTTAGCCATTATCCTGCTCAAATATGTTGTTATTAACGCCGCCTTGTCTGCCGTCCGCCGAATGTGTTCTCCGAAGGTGAGCTTAGTGTCCATTGTCACCCCCAGATACTTAGCGGCAGGCTTTGTCTGCATATGCTCATCTCCCACTACAATGGGCAGAGCTTTCTCGATCCTCCTTTTCGTGAGGATTACGATTTCCGTCTTGGCTGCAGCTAACGAAAGTCCATGCTCGCTCATCCAGCTGTTCACCCTCCGCATGACTTGGTTGAGTTTAAGTTGCGCCAACTCGTAGGTGCGCGCAGCTATCAACGCTACGACATCGTCCGCGTAGCCAACCAAGCGCGTCTCTTCTGGCATCTCTAGTCGCAAGAGGCTATCGTAGGAAATATTCCACAGATCCGGGCCGAGAATAGACCCTTGCGCCGCCCCCGCTGTTATAGTCTTTCTGCGAATGCCTTCCACAGTCTCATACTCCAGCGCTCGATCACTCAGATAGTCCTTCATCATACGGAGTAGGTATCCCGGCACTTGGAAAGTTTTCTCCAACGCATCGAGAATGTCGCACCACCTTGCCGAGTTGAATGCATTCTTAACATCTAGTGTCACTAATAAGACCATTCGGCGTGAATGGTGATTACCCCTCTCAGCTCTATGAACCGCTTCAACGACCTCATTTATCGCATCAATAGTGCACCGTCCCCGGCGGAAGCCATATTGACGTTCGCATAGGTCCCCTGCTGTCCGGATTGCCGATAATAGACGGGGCTGCAACAGTTTTTCAAGGACTTTACCCGCGGTGTCTAGCATGCATAGTGGGCGGTACGATGATGGTGCCAGTACATCTCCTTTGCCCTTGTTAATCAGCACAAGTCTTCCTATCTTCCAGGGGGAATAAAACAGTCCTGCCTTCAAACACGTGTTGTACATTCCCAGCAGGATTTCGGGGCACGCCCCGAGCGCCTTCTTTAGCGCTTCGCTGGGAATTCCGTCTGGTCCTGGGGCTTTCCCGTTGCGGAGGGAATTTATTGCTACCATCAGCTCCTCCTCGGTAAACAAAGGTATGTTTCCGACGTCTTCCACTTCTCTCTCTCTGATTGGGTGCGTCGGGAAGAGCGCGTTCACGATATGGGCCATGACTTCTGGCTCCATGGTGGGTCTTGGTGCCATCGCTCCCAGTTTCTTAGTCACAATCTTGTACCCAAGTCCCCAGGGGTCCGCATTTACTTCCTCCGCCAGCCTCCGCCATTGTGCTACCTTGCTGCGCCTTATGGTGGATCGTAGCACCTTTTTAGCGGTTTTGTACTCGAGGGAGAGGGCACTTGCCTCCCCCCGGTTCTTGGCCCTTTGCGCTTTCCGTCTCACGCGCAGGCAAGTTCTCCGTAGTTCAGCTATTTCGGTCGTCCACCAGTACACGGGGCGTTTGCTATGCCTGGGTCTCCTGCGTGGCATCGCCGCTTCGCATGCCCTATGAAGAAGGTTCATGGAATCCTTAACGGCTTTCTCCGCCAGCGACCTGTCCTCTGTCGTATGTGGATGTTTCACACTGGCCAGGCCCGCGAGGAGTACTGTTTTGAACTTATCTTCGTCAAAGCTTCGCACATTCCACAGTCTTTTACCACTCAGCCCGGCCGTCGGTGCTACATGGCCATCATAAACTCTGAACGTGATGTATTGGTGGTCACTTCCTGTGTATTCCTCGAGCACTCTCCATTCTTTTACTGCTGCTACCATTCCCTCTGAAGCAAGTGAGATATCAGGAATGGTTCCTCTATATCCGGGACGGCGAAAAGTTGGAGTGTTACCGATATTCAATATGGCGAGACCTGTTCGGGCAACCATTTCCAATAGATATCTGCCCCGCGAATCGGTCTCGGGCATGCCCCACTCTACGCCTCTTGCGTTGAAATCACCCGCAAGCACCACTCTTCCTCCCGTTTGGCGGATTTTGTCCTCAAGGGCGTCCACTTTGTCCCTGTAGTATCGAATAGGTTCGTTCGGGGTAAAATAGCAACTGAAATAGGTTACTCCAGAGCTCTTTACCCAAACGTAACCCCGGCCGCTCCCATGCGCTGCCACCCGCACCTTGGTTGGTTCTCTTACCCATATTGCAGCCGTCCCAAGCTCATCCAGGTACCAACCTGGAGAGTGGTAGTTCTTATATTGCTCGCTTATGAGTAGAAGGTCCACCTTTTTCTCGTTTCCTATTTGGTGCAGCAAATTATTCGCTGTTAAACTCCGATTCATATTAGCTTGTAAGATACGGATCATCTCATAAGCTTTTTGCTTTTTTCTAGGGCATCTGCGAATACCCTACACCGTTTTGACCCAGGCGCGTGGTCGAGCCCTTCCGGACCTTTGCCTGTTTCTTCACATATTGTACAGTGATCCGGAGCCGAGCACTGCTTGGCCTTGTGCTCCGCTTTCATGCACTTGAAGCATAGGCGACTCCTTTCTGGCCCTTTACAAGTGCTGGCGTGATGCCCGTAGCTGAGACAACGGAAGCACCGTGGAACGTTACATTTTTGTTGGACCCTGCAGCTCACCCAGCCAATTTTGATATGCTGGGCCTTCAGGAGTTGGCTTGCCCCCTTCGTGTTGAGCGTGACCGTGGCCTTTTTCTGCCCCCTGCTGTTACTGTTTGAGATGGAGACGGTAGGGTTTTCAGCGAGCCCGCTTGTAGCTCTTATAACCGCCGCCAGCACCTCCTCTTCTGTAGTGAGATCATCTAGGTCCCTGATCTCCACAGATTCCTTGGGCTCGAGACTGCGTACCGTGGCGCCGTCTCCTAGCGAGCGCTTCAGGGCATCACTAAATGCCGCTTTATCGCCCATCTCCTTTCCTAGTTCCACCAGCAGTTCCCCGGAACGGGTTCGGCGAATGGATCTTACATCCGTGTTGGTTTCTGCAGGATTAACTTTTGCCCGGATCATGCCTAGGACCTCTGCGTAAGATTTCCCTTGCAGCGGTTTTATCACGAAGGCTTCTCTTCGAGGCCTGCGTTTCTTCTCCTTATTTTTTTGCCTCTGGTGGACAGACGTCTCTTGCCCGGGGCAGGGGACATCTGGCTCTTTTTGTTTATTTCTGACGGCCTTGGTTCTGCCTTTCTTCGTATGAACTTGCCATTCTTGCTCCTCCGGCACTCCTTCACATAGCTTTTTCCCCGCTTCTTGCTCGATCGGGCTCGTAGCAGCCCTCTTGCTAGTGATGGGTGTTTGTGCGCCTAAGTTCTGTGTCCGCGTTGCCAATTTTTGGTCCTGCAACTCGGCTTTTCGCCAAGACTTCCGACAGGTCTCGATAATATCTATCAATTCAGTCATTTCATCGGCCCTGTCTTGGACAGTCTTTGAGATATTTTTCTGTTTTTTAATTGCTGCTTTGATGTCTCGCAGTGCACTTTTGCATTTTGCAAGTGCCGCATCCTCCTCCTTTTTCATTCGTTCGATGAAGTTGTGTCGCGGTGATCCTCCTCTTTCCTCCTGTCTGCTACTTTGAATCGATTCATTAGCGTTTTCCGCTTCTTGGGCGTCTGCGTTTGCTGGTACATACCCGTTTGTCGGGCTGGGCAGACCACCCGTTGGTGCACAGGCCACTTTGTCTGGTGGCGTGCGCATCAACGAACTGCTTGGTTTAGGTGTATCTTTGCTTGGTGGTGTCCTTGCCACCTTCGCGCTTCGGCTAAAGGCTCCTGGAAGGATTCTTTCATCTGTCCTTCCGTTATAGAGTTCATCATTGTGCAGCGCATTAATGCCTTCTTGGGCCTCTACACTTGCCTTTCTCTCTCTGTTTTGCGTATTGTTTGTGTTTTTCCCAATAGTATCCATCATTGTTGATCACCAGCGCATCGTGTGCAGGGGAGCGGGCCGTAATAGTCAGGAACGGGTATACCCTCGGGGACATTAGCCCCTACCCCAGTCCTCTGAGGCCTGACCTACGCTTAACAAGTCCCGGAATACACGGACGGACCTGCGCTCGCTCGGAGCAATGCAGACTTCTACTTCTGCATCCAATGCACACTCCCTGACCAGGGACCGAAGGGGCTGGCTCCTGATACACGTCACGGCTACCACCTCAGCTGAATTAACAGCAGCCCTTCCACACCGCCGGCGGGACACCAGCGACATCTCCGGGCACTCCCAGTGTGCCGCAACGTGTACCGGTCGCAAACATTATGGCAGCCGCACCTGACATGGTGACAGACGCTGACCAGCGCACCGCCCACCTTGGGAACAGACGTGCGTTGGATTTTTTCGCCTAATCTCCGTTTTGGTCCGCGAGTGGAAAGTACCTGCTCTGCATATCTACAGAGCGTTCCCCTATCCGCCACCTGGGGACGCGTCCGATGGGGGACGGAAAACCCCACACGGAATAATAATAATAATAATAATAATAATAATAATAATAATAATAATAATAATAATAATAATAATAATAATAATAATAATAATAATAATAATAATAATAATAATAATAATAATAATAATAATAATAATAATAATAATAATAATAATAATAATAATAATAATAATAATAATAATAATAATAATAATAATAATAATAATAATAATAATAATAATAATAATAATAATAATAATAATAATAATAATAATAATAATAATAATAATAATAATAATAATAATAATAATAATAATAATAATAATAATAATAATAATAATAATAATAATAATAATAATAATAATAATAATAATAATAATAATAATAATAATAATAATAATAATAATAATAATAATAATAATAATAATAATAATAATAATAATAATAATAATAATAATAATAATAATAATAATAATAATAATAATAATAATAATAATAATAATAATAATAATAATAATAATAATAATAATAATAATAATAATAATAATAATAATAATAATAATAATAATAATAATAATAATAATAATAATAATAATAATAATAATAATAATAATAATAATAATAATAATAATAATAATAATAATAATAATAATAATAATAATAATAATAATAATAATAATAATAATAATAATAATAATAATAATAATAATAATAATAATAATAATAATAATAATAATAATAATAATAATAATAATAATAATAATAATAATAATAATAATAATAATAATAATAATAATAATAATAATAATAATAATAATAATAATAATAATAATAATAATAATAATAATAATAATAATAATAATAATAATAATAATAATAATAATAATAATAATAATAATAATAATAATAATAATAATAATAATAATAATAATAATAATAATAATAATAATAATAATAATAATAATAATAATAATAATAATAATAATAATAATAATAATAATAATAATAATAATAATAATAATAATAATAATAATAATAATAATAATAATAATAATAATAATAATAATAATAATAATAATAATAATAATAATAATAATAATAATAATAATAATAATAATAATAATAATAATAATAATAATAATAATAATAATAATAATAATAATAATAATAATAATAATAATAATAATAATAATAATAATAATAATAATAATAATAATAATAATAATAATAATAATAATAATAATAATAATAATAATAATAATAATAATAATAATAATAATAATAATAATAATAATAATAATAATAATAATAATAATAATAATAATAATAATAATAATAATAATAATAATAATAATAATAATAATAATAATAATAATAATAATAATAATAA
>OZ020569.1:28914621-28947121 GCA_963971475.1 Chrysops caecutiens | reverse complement strand
ATTTTAACTCGGCCAGTACGTCTTCCCACTTGACTGAATTGAAGGCGTTTCGGACATCCAGGGTCGCCACTACCGCTATTTTTCGGGAATGATGATTCCCTGTTCGAGTTTCATCTACATAACGTAGGACCGTCTGTACTGCGTCAATTGTTGATCTGCCTTTTCTGAATCCGTATTGGTTTCCTGATAAACCTCCCTTTGATTGGATGGCCGATTGCAGGCGTGGCTGGAGCAGTTTCTCCATGAGCTTTCCAGCCGTGTCCAGCATACATAGCGGGCGGTAGTTCGAAGGTGAGCTAGGTTGTCCTTTTCCTTTGTCAAGTAAAATGAGACGTTGTATTTTCCATCTTTTGTCATAATAATAATAATAATAATAATAATAATAATAATAATAATAATAATAATAATAATAATAATAATAATAATAATAATAATAATAATAATAATAATAATAATAATAATAATAATAATAATAATAATAATAATAATAATAATAATAATAATAATAATAATAATAATAATAATAATAATAATAATAATAATAATAATAATAATAATAATAATAATAATAATAATAATAATAATAATAATAATAATAATAATAATAATAATAATAATAATAATAATAATAATAATAATAATAATAATAATAATAATAATAATAATAATAATAATAATAATAATAATAATAATAATAATAATAATAATAATAATAATAATAATAATAATAATAATAATAATAATAATAATAATAATAATAATAATAATAATAATAATAATAATAATAATAATAATAATAATAATAATAATAATAATAATAATAATAATAATAATAATAATAATAATAATAATAATAATAATAATAATAATAATAATAATAATAATAATAATAATAATAATAATAATAATAATAATAATAATAATAATAATAATAATAATAATAATAATAATAATAATAATAATAATAATAATAATAATAATAATAATAATAATAATAATAATAATAATAATAATAATAATAATAATAATAATAATAATAATAATAATAATAATAATAATAATAATAATAATAATAATAATAATAATAATAATAATAATAATAATAATAATAATAATAATAATAATAATAATAATAATAATAATAATAATAATAATAATAATAATAATAATAATAATAATAATAATAATAATAATAATAATAATAATAATAATAATAATAATAATAATAATAATAATAATAATAATAATAATAATAATAATAATAATAATAATAATAATAATAATAATAATAATAATAATAATAATAATAATAATAATAATAATAATAATAATAATAATAATAATAATAATAATAATAATAATAATAATAATAATAATAATAATAATAATAATAATAATAATAATAATAATAATAATAATAATAATAATAATAATAATAATAATAATAATAATAATAATAATAATAATAATAATAATAATAATAATAATAATAATAATAATAATAATAATAATAATAATAATAATAATAATAATAATAATAATAATAATAATAATAATAATAATAATAATAATAATAATAATAATAATAATAATAATAATAATAATAATAATAATAATAATAATAATAATAATAATAATAATAATAATAATAATAATAATAATAATAATAATAATAATAATAATAATAATAATAATAATAATAATAATAATAATAATAATAATAATAATAATAATAATAATAATAATAATAATAATAATAATAATAATAATAATAATAATAATAATAATAATAATAATAATAATAATAATAATAATAATAATAATAATAATAATAATAATAATAATAATAATAATAATAATAATAATAATAATAATAATAATAATAATAATAATAATAATAATAATAATAATAATAATAATAATAATAATAATAATAATAATAATAATAATAATAATAATAATAATAATAATAATAATAATAATAATAATAATAATAATAATAATAATAATAATAATAATAATAATAATAATAATAATAATAATAATAATAATAATAATAATAATAATAATAATAATAATAATAATAATAATAATAATAATAATAATAATAATAATAATAATAATAATAATAATAATAATAATAATAATAATAATAATAATAATAATAATAATAATAATAATAATAATAATAATAATAATAATAATAATAATAATAATAATAATAATAATAATAATAATAATAATAATAATAATAATAATAATAATAATAATAATAATAATAATAATAATAATAATAATAATAATAATAATAATAATAATAATAATAATAATAATAATAATAATAATAATAATAATAATAATAATAATAATAATAATAATAATAATAATAATAATAATAATAATAATAATAATAATAATAATAATAATAATAATAATAATAATAATAATAATAATAATAATAATAATAATAATAATAATAATAATAATAATAATAATAATAATAATAATAATAATAATAATAATAATAATAATAATAATAATAATAATAATAATAATAATAATAATAATAATAATAATAATAATAATAATAATAATAATAATAATAATAATAATAATAATAATAATAATAATAATAATAATAATAATAATAATAATAATAATAATAATAATAATAATAATAATAATAATAATAATAATAATAATAATAATAATAATAATAATAATAATAATAATAATAATAATAATAATAATAATAATAATAATAATAATAATAATAATAATAATAATAATAATAATAATAATAATAATAATAATAATAATAATAATAATAATAATAATAATAATAATAATAATAATAATAATAATAATAATAATAATAATAATAATAATAATAATAATAATAATAATAATAATAATAATAATAATAATAATAATAATAATAATAATAATAATAATAATAATAATAATAATAATAATAATAATAATAATAATAATAATAATAATAATAATAATAATAATAATAATAATAATAATAATAATAATAATAATAATAATAATAATAATAATAATAATAATAATAATAATAATAATAATAATAATAATAATAATAATAATAATAATAATAATAATAATAATAATAATAATAATAATAATAATAATAATAATAATAATAATAATAATAATAATAATAATAATAATAATAATAATAATAATAATAATAATAATAATAATAATAATAATAATAATAATAATAATAATAATAATAATAATAATAATAATAATAATAATAATAATAATAATAATAATAATAATAATAATAATAATAATAATAATAATAATAATAATAATAATAATAATAATAATAATAATAATAATAATAATAATAATAATAATAATAATAATAATAATAATAATAATAATAATAATAATAATAATAATAATAATAATAATAATAATAATAATAATAATAATAATAATAATAATAATAATAATAATAATAATAATAATAATAATAATAATAATAATAATAATAATAATAATAATAATAATAATAATAATAATAATAATAATAATAATAATAATAATAATAATAATAATAATAATAATAATAATAATAATAATAATAATAATAATAATAATAATAATAATAATAATAATAATAATAATAATAATAATAATAATAATAATAATAATAATAATAATAATAATAATAATAATAATAATAATAATAATAATAATAATAATAATAATAATAATAATTTTTTTTTTTTTTTTTTTTTTACGAGGGAGGGGAAATCCGTTTACGGACGTTGTGTCGGACTCCTATGCGACTACCGACTAAAACCCCTCCCTCGGACTCCAAGGACACCAACCCGGAACCGTTTACCACATTACTTCAGGTTGGGCCTTGCCCTGAGACCCCTTTTTTTGTGGGTCTTTCCACCGTTGTTTGTTAAATCTATTGTTAATTTTTTTTGTGGGTCTTTCCACCGTTGTTTGTTAAATTTATTGTTAAATCTATGCTACTTATGTTCTATTATATGTCATTCGACTATTCACCTATTACTCTTTGTCCTATTGCGATTGTGTATTATTTTACTCCTATACCTATACACTCCCCTTATAATTGTACCCTATTAATACTATCCTACCTTATTTATACTAAATAATAAAAACTTTAATTTAAACGTAAGTTGCTGTCGGTGCGAGGTGAGCATCCTCCTCCTTTGTGCCTAAGGTTCTTTTCGGGCACTTCTTTATCACGTCCCGGCCAGGCGGAAGAAGCGCTCTAGTCTAAGCCTAAGTCACAAGACACCGAGCATTATTTGCCGGTGTTTTACAACTGAGGTTTTTTCAAGCACTTCTTTATCACGCGCCAGACAGGCGGAAGAACCACCCTAATCTTAACCTCTGCAACAAGCCGTCAGATATCATCTCGCCATGACATCTACACTCCATGTATCGCCTTAAACTACTGCTACCACACATCTGCTATTTATGGGCTTACATCTATTGAAATTCCTAAGCTCTAACCTCTAATGGCTGATGGTCCCTCTGCATTTCACCCTCTCTGTGCTTTGTGCGGAGGACATCTTCAATGTATCCTTGTATCATTCTCCACCTGTCCTCCGTCATAAGCATGTGGCCCACTATATTTTCGGCCGTCAGTCTACCGACCTCGGCTTCAATCTCTTCTCTTCGCTGCGCCCATCGTTCACAGTAAAACAGCGTGTGCTCTGCGTCGTCTTTTTCCACCCCGCAGTACTGGCATTCTGGTGAATCAGCCCTGCCCATGTTATGTAGGTTTGATCTAAAACACCCATGACCGCTGAGGAACTGCGTCATGTAGTACGACACTTCTCCATGCGCGCGTCCCACCCATGGTTCAATCTGCGGGATAAGTCGGGCCGTCCATCTGCCTCTAGACTCCGTGCTCCATAAGTCTTGCCATTTTCTCAAGGTCTGGGCTCTCTCTTCTGTACTTGCCCGGGCTCTTCCCACCTCGCTTTTCCTTCTATAGATCGCCTTTCGCTCTAATGCTAGTAGACCTACGGGTATGACTCCAGCAATGACAAGGACTGCCGGCTCAGAGACTGTGCGGTAAGCACAAGTTACTCTAAGAGCCCCCCTCCTTTGTACGGAGGCCAGGCGCTTCCTGTAGCGTTCGATTTTCATTCTGGCGCCCCATATCTCAGCGCCGTATAGAAGTATGGACTGCACCGTGCTCATCAATAGTCGCCGTTTCGCCGGCATTGGCCCATGGGTGTTAGCCATTATCCTGCTCAAATATGTTGTTATTAACGCCGCCTTGTCTGCCGTCCGCCGAATGTGTTCTCCGAAGGTGAGCTTAGTGTCCATTGTCACCCCCAGATACTTAGCGGCAGGCTTTGTCTGCATATGCTCATCTCCCACTACAATGGGCAGAGCCTTCTCGATCCTCCTTTTCGTGAGGATTACGATTTCCGTCTTGGCTGCAGCTAACGAAAGTCCATGCTCGCTCATCCAGCTGTTCACCCTCCGCATGACTTGGTTGAGTTTAAGTTGCGCCAACTCGTAGGTGCGCGCAGCAATCAACGCTACGACATCGTCCGCGTAGCCAACCAAGCGCGTCTCTTCTGGCATCTCTAGTCGCAAGAGGCTATCGTAGGAAATATTCCACAGATCCGGGCCGAGAATAGACCCTTGCGCCGCCCCCGCTGTTATAGTCTTTCTGCGGATGCCTTCCACAGTCTCATACTCCAGCGCTCGATCACTCAGATAGTCCTTCATCATACGGAGTAGGTATCCCGGCACTTGGAAAGTTTTCTCCAACGCACCGAGAATGTCGCACCACCTTGCCGAGTTGAATGCATTCTTAACATCTAGTGTCACTAATAAGACCATTCGGCGTGAATGGTGATTACCCCTCTCAGCTCTATGAACCGCTTCTACGACCTCATTTATCGCATCAATAGTGCACCGTCCCCGGCGGAAGCCATATTGACGTTCGCATAGGTCCCCTGCTGTCCGGATTGCCGATAATAGACGGGGCTGCAGCAGTTTTTCAAGGACTTTACCCGCGGTGTCTAGCATGCATAGTGGGCGGTACGATGATGGTGCCAGTACATCTCCTTTGCCCTTGTTAATCAGCACAAGTCTTCCTATCTTCCAGGGGGAATAAAACAGTCCTGCCTTCAAACACGTGTTGTACATTCCCAGCAGGATTTCGGGGCACGCCCCGAGCGCCTTCTTTAGCGCTTCGCTGGGAATTCCGTCTGGTCCTGGGGCTTTCCCGTTGCGGAGGGAATTTATTGCTACCATCAGCTCCTCCTCGGTAAACAAAGGTATGTTTCCGACGTCTTCCACTTCTCTCTCTCTGATTGGGTGCGTCGGGAAGAGCGCGTTCACGATATGGGCCATGACTTCTGCCTCCATGGTGGGTCTTGGTGCCATCGCTCCCAGTTTCTTAGTCACAATCTTGTACCCAAGTCCCCAGGGGTCCGTATTTACTTCCTCCGCCAGCCTCCGCCATTGTGCTACCTTGCTGCGCCTTATGGTGGATCGTAGCACCTTTTTAGCGGTTTTGTACTCGAGGGAGAGGGCACTTGCCTCCCCCCGGTTCTTGGCCCTTTGCGCTTTCCGTCTCACGCGCAGGCAAGTTCTCCGTAGTTCAGCTATTTCGGTCGTCCACCAGTACACGGGGCGTTTGCTATGCCTGGGTCTCCTGCGTGGCATCGCCGCTTCGCATGCCCTATGAAGAAGGTTCATGGAATCCTTAACGGCTTTCTCCGCCAGCGACCTGTCCTCTGTCGTATGTGGATGTTTCACACTGGCCAGGCCCGCGAGGAGTACTTTTTTGAACTTATCTTCGTCAAAGCTTCGCACATTCCACAGTCTTTTACCACTCAGCCCGGCCGTCGGTGCTACATGGCCATCATAAACTCTGAACGTGATGTATTGGTGGTCACTTCCTGTGTATTCCTCGAGCACTCTCCATTCTTTTACTGCTGCTACCATTCCCTCTGAAGCAAGTGAGATATCAGGAATGGTTCCTCTATATCCGGGACGGCGAAAAGTTGGAGTGTTACCGATATTCAATATGGCGAGACCTGTTCGGGCAACCATTTCCAATAGATATCTGCCCCGCGAATCGGTCTCGGGCATGCCCCACTCTACGCCTCTTGCGTTGAAATCACCCGCAACCACCACTCTTCCTCCCGTTTGGCGGATTTTGTCCTCAAGGGCGTCCACTTTGTCCCTGTAGTATCGAATAGGTTCGTTCGGGGTAAAATAGCAACTGAAATAGGTTACTCCAGAGCTCTTTACCCAAACGTAACCCCGGCCGCTCCCATGCGCTGCCACCCGCACCTTGGTTGGTTCTCTTACCCATATTGCAGCCGTCCCAAGCTCATCCAGGTACCAACCTGGAGAGTGGTAGTTCTTATATTGCTCGCTTATGAGTAGAAGGTCCACCTTTTTCTCGTTTCCTATTTGGTGCAGCAAATTATTCGCTGTTAAACTCCGATTACTCCGAATAATAATAATAATAATAATAATAATAATAATAATAATAATAATAATAATAATAATAATAATAATAATAATAATAATAATAATAATAATAATAATAATAATAATAATAATAATAATAATAATAATAATAATAATAATAATAATAATAATAATAATAATAATAATAATAATAATAATAATAATAATAATAATAATAATAATAATAATAATAATAATAATAATAATAATTGTTCTGTCTAAAATCGTAAAAAATAGAGTATAATTTAATATTTATATACTGTGAATAAATATATTTAAATCATAGTAGTCATAGGTAAATTTTTTGTGACCATCATAGAAGGCGATGGTTTAGAGAGGAAAAGTCGTGTGAGGTACGAGTCAGTCTGCAGAGTGAGTCTCGCAGAAGCTGATCTTTGAGATAGTCGTGATTCTTCAATTAATTTTGTAATTTTGTATCATTAGTGGTTGTGCTTGGTGCCACCTGACGTTGTTTGTGCCGTGGTTTTGCAAATTGAATTCATCTCATTGAATTCATCTCTTTGGATTCCTTCTTAAGGATATCTGATTTGTTGTGTAAGTTATGTTTTTTAATCGCTAGAGACAGGACTCCGCTTTATTAATGTAATGTCTGGTTCAGTTGCGTGTAAGCCACATTGACCTGGGGAAGTTATTGAGAACTTCCACGAAATTCACCACGAATTTCTGCTGGCTTACACCCTGTACTGGTTCTTTTGTTTTTTAATAAGGACTGTGCTTGTCTCTGGCTTTGTCTGGCTCAGTGCGTGCAAGTCACACTTTATTGGGGAAGTTAAAGAGAACTTCCATGAAATTCAAAACGAATTTCTGCTGACTTGCATCCTGAACTGGTTCTAATGCAGATCAAACCCGTTCTAGTCACATTTCGTTTGAGATGAGATTAATTACAGATCTCTGCGAAGTTCAACTAGCAACTTCTGCTGACAGAACGGTTTGATCTTTCTATTTTCCAATGAATATTCAAACCGAATCATTCATAAATACCTTCAAAATCAAGTGCGTTATCGGTCACATTTTACAAAGAAGATTCATGAAGAATCGTAGAGAAGTTCACGAAAGAACTTCTGATGGCCAAACCACTTGATTCATAATGTCTTGAACAGTTATTCAACCATTGTTTGAGATCATGAGCTTATCTTCGAATCTTTTCTAGGAATCACCTTGGAAGCAGTTAGCTGGTGATCCGAATCGGGTTCGACGTGCAGCCAGCCAGAAAATTCTAATAATTTTAGTTTATATAATAAATTCTAACTTTAAAAACATTTTGGTCCTTCGAGCCGGATTTTAGTCGTAGTTTGGTTAATTTTGTTAGTCATTTTTAAGAATAAATTTACTTATTTAAAAATGAGGGCTGAGCACGTCGAGCGTAGGTTGGATCAGCAGCTATTAGTTGCAGACCGCATCGAGCATGCATACGATCAATTGACCGTTATTGGAAGTGAGATGGTGACTCGACACCGAGTTGATGCCAGACTTCAAGCGCTAAAGGATGATTGGGAGGAGTTTAACGTTATTCATAATGTGGTTTTTATGAGTATCACAAAGGTTGAACTACCTGAACGCACCCGTCTTGAGCAACATCGTTATTTCATAAGCAATGTTTATAATAAGACCTACCAAAAGTACTTGGACAACATTGAAAAGATGTCGAGCTTACTCGAAACTTTATGTGAAACAGCATCAACATCATCTGCTTCACAGCCGACTACTTTTGTTACTCACATAAATACAAGGTTGCCACGAATTGATATCCCGAAATTCGACGGGACCTTCAACAACTGGATGCCATTCAGGGATTTGTTTACATCCATTGTTATTTCAAATGGTTCAATCTCATATGTAGAAAAGTTGCAGTATTTAAAAACAAGTCTTACTGGACGAGCAGCTGAATTCATCAAAAATATATCTTTAACTTCAGAGAATTTCCAAAAAGCATGGGATTCACTAACGTCCTTTTATGAGAATGATAGACTACTAGTTCAATCTGCTATATCATCGTTATTCTCAATTAAGGGGATGACAAAAGAATCGGCAGTTGAATTGGAACAATTATATTCATCCACATTACAAGCGTATAGAACTTTAGAGACTTTGAAGCGACCTGTTCATTCATGGGACGACATATTAGTCTATTTGACCGTCAACAAGCTGGACGCTCATTTAGTTCGATCGTGGGAAAACTATTTAGGTTCTTCAAAAAGACCACCATCCTGGAGTCAACTCGAAGATTTTCTGAGAACGAAAATGGTGTCACTCAAATCATTCGAAAAACTTCCAAAAAGTTCGTCAGCTACATCTCATCAAAAATATCACTTTGAGTCGCATCACATAAATAATTCTGATGATAATGATGCTTCATCATTTAATCATCTGACTTGTCCATGCTGTTCGAATCAACACTTGTTAACCAAATGCTCTAAATTTTTATCTAAACCTACCAAGCAACGACAAGAATTTATCAAAGGAAAGAGATTATGTTTTAACTGTCTTAAACAGCACTTTCGATCAGATTGCAAATCTTCTCATCGTTGTTTGAAATGTGGTAGCAAACACCATACCTTATTACATCAATATCAAAGTGCTAAGTCGTCGAATAAGCAAACTAACTCTTCAACATAAACAAAGCCTTCATTTTCACATAATGAAGAAACAGCTCGTCAAATTAACCACCTGCATAGACCAGTTGCTACTCTATCAGTTGTACTTTTAGCTACCGCTAAAGTCAGAATAATTCATGACAATGGTACTTATCTTGAAGTCCGAGCTCTTCTTGATCAAGGTTCAGAAATTTCTTTGATTTCTGAAAACGCAGTTCAACGATTGCAGCTTCAAAGAAAGTCATCATCGATTCCGATCATTGGAGTTGGAGCTTCGAAGACTGGTTCTACGAAAGGAGTTGTTAATCTGAAAATTAAACCCCATTTCGAATCGCCTATAACAGTGTCATTCAAAGCTTACATTTTACCAAGATTGACATCAAGAATTCCAGCCAAACAGTTCCAGTTACATCAATGGAATCATCTGAAGAATTTGTCACTAGCAGATCCTCATTATGAGACACCAGGGTCAATCGACCTTATTATTGGAGCCGATATTTATGGACAAATTTTAGAAGGATCTATCATAAAAGGTCCAGACAATTCTCCCACAGCTCAACTCACTAAATTCGGATGGATAATTTCGGGTACATCGAAAGTTAATACTGATCAGCGAGAAGTACAATCCTATCACTGTGCTTTAGACGAGGACCTTCATTCTCTTTTGCAATCTTTTTGGCATCAAGAAGAAATCATCAGTTCAGCTACTAAACTTTTATCACCACAAGACCAAGAGTGTGAAAATCATTTTATGACGACTCACTCTCGTAATGAATTTGGTCGTTATGTGGTTCGACTTCATTTTAAAATTCCTATAAACCAAATAGGAGATTCAAAGTTATCAGCTGTACGAATGCTAAATCATCTACAAAAGCGTTTTACATCTGATTCTGATTTCTATCAAGCTTATTCTTCCTTTCTAAAGGAGTATGAAGGTTTACATCACATGATTCGAATCTCAGATAATGAAATTGAACCAAAATCTGTCTTCTATTTACCTCATCATGGAGTGAAGCGGGAATCTAGCACTACTACCAAATTAAGAGTCGTTTTCAACGGCTCATGTCAAGTTAAAGAAGGGATTCCTTTAAATGAAACATTGCACGCTGGTCCAAAACTCCAAGTCAATTTATTTGATATTTTAATCTGGCTGCGTCAATTTAAATATATCTTCAGTGCTGACATTGAAAAAATGTATCGTCAGATTCAAATTCATAAGGACGACCAACGATTCCAACGAATCCTTTGGAAAGAAGATGATCAGATTATCAAATATGAATTGACTACAGTCACCTATGGCTTAGTGTGTGCTCCTTATTTAGCTCTTCGAGCAGTTTTACAATTAATTAAAGATGAAGGCCACAACTTCCCACTTGCTTCTGAACTTTTAGTTAAAGGACGATATGTTGACGATGTATTTGGAGGAGCTGATACTATCGAAGAAGCTCAACTCAAGGCGAAGCAAACATATAATCTTTGTATGGCGGGCGGCTTCCCGTTAAGGAAATGGATTAGTAATGAACAAGCAATTTTAAAATTCATTGCTCCTAATTACAAAGTCGGCACACAAAATATTCCAATTAAAGAACAAACTGTACTTGCACTTGGCTTATCATGGAATCCTGCAGTAGACATTTTTCAATTTAAGCTTAAGGATTCATCCATTACAAAGTTTACCAAACGTTCAATACTATCCAGGATAGCTCAGTTTTTTGACCCACTTGGTCAAAATATTATATATTTATATTTATATTAAATAAATATATTATATTTATTACAGCAAAAATCTTTATGCAAGAATTATGGGTCATCAAGACTGGTTGGGATGAACCACTGAACAAATCGCAAATTAAAACTTGGCAGAATTTCATCAATTCATTAGATGGATTAGATAAAATTGAAATACCTAGATGGATTGGTATGATGACTAATTCTATTACGGAGATACATGGATTCAGTGATGCATCTCAGCTCGCTATGGCAGCTTCCGTTTATATTAAGACATACAATTCGAATAAGACTCATGTCATTTTGTTATGTTCGAAGACGAAAGTTGCTCCAATCAAGAGAATAACAATCCCTCGATTAGAATTATCTGCAGCAACTTTATTAGCAAAACTTGTTGCTCATTGTCAGCAAGTCTTAAACCTACAAAACATTCCTTGCTACCTGTGGACAGATTCGGCTATTGTCCACGTTTGGCTTAATAATCATCCATCAAGGTGGAAGGAATTTGTCCACAATCGAGTTTGTTTGATTCAAGACTTAACTCCTCACGCAACATGGAAATTCGTACCGGGCACAATGAATCCAGCAGACTGTGCATCTCGGGGTGTATCTGCAGAAAATTTGAGTAATCATTCATTGTGGTGGAATGGGCCATTGTGGTTAATGAATGAATCTTCCTCTTGGCCTATCCTACCGACGACAAAGGATCCGAGAGTTGATATAGAAGAACGGAATAAGATATCTCCCAAAGTTGTTCATATTTGCATAAAAGATGAAATATGGAACCTTCAAGATCGATTTTCTACCATCAGTAAACTTTTACGAGTAACAGCAACCTGTCAAAGAGCAATTAAACGCTTTAAAAACCAAGCGAAATCTCTCGTTACCTGTCCACTTTCTCCATCTGAAATCAGTGAAGCTAAATTGATGTGGATCAAGAAAATTCAAAACCACTTTTTCCATAAAGAGATTTCATGTTTACAAGCGAAAGACGATATTCCTAATTCAAGTCATTTGGTCAAGTTGACACCCTTCCTCGATCGTCAAGGTTTGATGCGAGTGGGTGGGAGATTGAAGCATTCATCATTACCTAATGACACTAAACATCCATATGTTTTACCAAAGAATGTACACTTTTCAAATCTAATAATTAATGAGGCTCACAATCGTACATTTCATGGTTCGACACAAGATACTCTTCTATATGTCAGGAATCAGTATTGGATTTTAGGTGGACGAGCTCCAGTTCGATCGTTCATCTTAAAATGTGTCAAGTGTACACGCTACCGACGAATCCAAGCGAATCAATTAATGGGACAGTTACCATACTCACGAGTGAATCCAAGTCGAGCTTTTTTGCATACAGGTATTGATTATGCAGGACCTTATGTTATTAAAACTTGGAAAGGAAGAAACCCGAAAACCTATAAAACTTGGGTTGCATTATTCGTTTGTCTCACAACATCTGCTATTCATTTAGAGGTAGTAACTGATTACTCATCAGAAGCATTTATCGCTGCATATAGACGCTTTGTTTCAAGAAGAGGAATCTGTTCAACATTATACAGTGACTGTGGAAGCAATTTTAAAGGAGCAGAAAAGGAGTTGAAAGATCTTTTCTCAACAAATAGTCAACAGCTCGGGAAAATGGCATCATTAATTGCAAATGATGGAACAACTTGGCAATTCAATCCTCCTGCTGCTCCTCATTTTGGAGGTAAATGGGAAGCAGCAGTGAAATCGATGAAACATCATTTAAGACGAGTTGCTGGACACGTCCAGCTGACATATGAAGAATTTTCCACATTGCTTGTCCAAATCGAAGCCGTTCTAAATTCAAGGCCTTTGATGCCACTCACCGACGATCCTGATGATCTGGATGTATTGACTCCTGGACATTTTTTGATTGGGCACTCTCTAACGATCATTCCAGAACCAAACTTAGAAGCAATTAAGGGTTCAAAACTTTCCAGATGGCAATATATAAGCCAACTATCTCAAAATTTTTGGACGAGATGGTCTCGTGAATATTTACAACGGTTTCACGCTATTTATAAATGGAGCAAGACAACTCCACCTCTCAAAATAGGAGACATTGTATTGATCATTGACGAAAGATATCCTCCTGGTAAATGGCCAATGGCGAGAATCACCCATGTACATCCTGGCAAAGACGGTTTAACTCGAGTTGTGACGCTGAACACTGGTTCAATGACAATTATTCGACCGATAACAAAACTCTGTCCACTCTTAAAAGCTTCAACACCTGAATTTTCGTCGCCAGAGCCGACGAAGGCGGGCGGAAATGTCTAAAATCGTAAAAAATAGAGTATAATTTAATATTTATATACTGTGAATAAATATATTTAAATCATAGTAGTCATAGGTAAATTTTTTGTGACCATCATAGAAGGCGATGGTTTAGAGAGGAAAAGTCGTGTGAGGTACGAGTCAGTCTGCAGAGTGAGTCTCGCAGAAGCTGATCTTTGAGATAGTCGTGATTCTTCAATTAATTTTGTAATTTTGTATCATTAGTGGTTGTGCTTGGTGCCACCTGACGTTGTTTGTGCCGTGGTTTTGCAAATTGAATTCATCTCATTGAATTCATCTCTTTGGATTCCTTCTTAAGGATATCTGATTTGTTGTGTAAGTTATGTTTTTTAATCGCTAGAGACAGGACTCCGCTTTATTAATGTAATGTCTGGTTCAGTTGCGTGTAAGCCACATTGACCTGGGGAAGTTATTGAGAACTTCCACGAAATTCACCACGAATTTCTGCTGGCTTACACCCTGTACTGGTTCTTTTGTTTTTTAATAAGGACTGTGCTTGTCTCTGGCTTTGTCTGGCTCAGTGCGTGCAAGTCACACTTTATTGGGGAAGTTAAAGAGAACTTCCATGAAATTCAAAACGAATTTCTGCTGACTTGCATCCTGAACTGGTTCGTAATGCAGATCAAACCCGTTCTAGTCACATTTCGTTTGAGATGAGATTAATTACAGATCTCTGCGAAGTTCAACTAGCAACTTCTGCTGACAGAACGGTTTGATCTTTCTATTTTCCAATGAATATTCAAACCGAATCATTCATAAATACCTTCAAAATCAAGTGCGTTATCGGTCACATTTTACAAAGAAGATTCATGAAGAATCGTAGAGAAGTTCACGAAAGAACTTCTGATGGCCAAACCACTTGATTCATAATGTCTTGAACAGTTATTCAACCATTGTTTGAGATCATGAGCTTATCTTCGAATCTTTTCTAGGAATCACCTTGGAAGCAGTTAGCTGGTGATCCGAATCGGGTTCGACGTGCAGCCAGCCAGAAAATTCTAATAATTTTAGTTTATATAATAAATTCTAACTTTAAAAACATGTTCACAAAACGCTTCACCTCAACCATATTTATGAATATTTTAATTAGTTTCTTACCTAAGTGTACCTTACATTAATGTAAATATTTAAATGCCTCACATAACTGTACCTCAGCCTAATGTGAACAAATATTTCACTTACCTTGACCGATCGGATCGTCTTACCTGGGATGCCATTGCCTTTGCCTTATCATCAAAAACCGATTCGTGTTACCTGAAATTTCATTAACTCTGTCCATTGCCCCATCAGCAAATTATTCACCCATTTTCGAGAACAATTGACTTGAACTAAATTACTTTTGAACAAAAATTAGTTGTTAAGCGGATTTTAATCATTGTAAGCACTTTTTTAGTATTTAAAGGAGACAATTTTCAATAAAAGATCAGTCATTAATTTTAACTCAAATCTTTTACTTCTCCTCTGCTTCTGGTGTATCGGTCTAAGACCTTTGCACACTCTACTCTAAATCTTGGTGTAACACCTAGATTTTCCCTTCAACTTTCCACTGAAAAGGAGTCTCTTAAAACTGAGTTGTGGTGATACACCTCAACCAGTCGAAAACAGCACAGGCAAAAGAGTCTGCGCTCAACATTTGGTGACCCCGACGTGATTCACGTCACGCGAACTCCAAACCAGTCAAGTTTACGCGAATTTTAAACCGTTCACCGTCGCGACAAATCGTCAAACCGCGAATACCGTCAAGATCGTTTCATCCCGAGCATCCTGAAGAAGAAGCAGCTGAAGTTTCCATCCTATCGACGTCCCTCCCAACGTTCCGAGACAACATTAACTCATTTGTGGCAGTCAACTTACTCAAGCCGCTGTTTGCTCTCGTCGTTCCACTTCGTTAGACTTCAGTAATAACGAGAATGTCCTCTTTGGAAGAACTTGCAAAACAACAGAACGAGACAGGAGGAGAAATCGAGAGGCATATAAGAAACTACAAGAAGGATTCTCCAACACGCAAAGACGACGAATACCTCGTCAACAAGTCCAAGGCCATAACGGAACTCTGGGAGACGTTCCAATCTGTGGACTACGGTATTCGGGCTAAATATGACCTCGAAACCAGTCATCCATATTTCCAGAAACAATACTTTGCCAACATAGAGGAGCTGTACCAGTGGTTTATCGAGGACGTCAAACTACGCTTAAGCAGTCAATCAAGCACTCAATCCACGGAGAACGCATCAAGCAGTCACAAGCCTGAAGATGCCAAGCCATCTAATGCCGAAAGTTCTCCACTTCAGGTCATGTTACGGAGATTGAACGCTGCAATCGTCTCATTAAGGCGCGCCTTGGACTCAGTCCAAAACCTACCCCCTCAACAAAACGCTGTCGTGTACGACGTAAAGTGCCGTTCCATTGAACGCCTGTGGGCAAACCTGGAGACCCTGCATGATGCCATCTGGGGAATGACAGACGACCCCATTGCTGCTGGATTTGATCAAGAAGCGTATCTTTTGCTGTCCGACGAAGTAGAGTCTACAATAATAGACTTACAACAACATTCTACACCATCCACACATCCAGTCACAAGTGATGTTTCGCCCAAGGTTAAGCTTCCAACCATCACATTGCCAAAATTTGAAGGCAATTATCTTTGCTGGAAGCAGTTCCACGACCTGTTCTTGCAAGTGGTACACGAACAAAATCTGGGCAATGCGCAGAAAATGTGGTACCTGACGAGTTTAACTGGTGAAGCAGAGCGATGTATTAGCCACCTAACGATCTCCGACGCGAACTATCTGTCTGCTTGGAACCTTCTCAAGGACAGATATGACAATGACAGATTGTTGGTAGCAGCCCTCATTAACAAATTATTGAACCAATCTGTCATTCACACCGAATCAGCCACAGCCATCAAGTCACTCCATGACACAACTCGAGAGTGCCTGCTCAGTTTAACGAATCTCAAAATTGACATCAAAAATTGGGATCCTCTGTTGCTCCACATCCTCATCAAAAAACTAGACGGAGTTTCACACACGCTTTACGAGCAAGGTCTGGAACATCCTAGGAAATTGCAATCTATGGAGCACTTCCTTGCGTTCCTGGAAAGGCGATTCCAGTCACTAGAATCCCTTCCTAACAAAAACTCAAGAAACGCCGCTAACGACACTAATTTCGGCAAAGGACGACGCCCAAGGGCATTAGCTGTCGTATCCTCAAGGACGCCGTGCTTCGTGTGTAAAGGAGATCATCCAATCTTTTCCTGCCCCAGTTTCCTCAATCACAGTCCTGACAAGCGCCTTAAACTTATACAACGCGCTGGTCGCTGCGTTAATTGCCTCAAGAAGGGACATCGCTCCAATCAATGTCCCTCTGGTAATTGCCACAAGTGTTCCAAGAAACACAATACATTGCTTCATTTGGAAGACAACAGCCCAAGATCTCAAGCTTCGGGCAACCAGTCACCTCCCGCAGTCAACAACCAGCAAATACAAACACACCCAGATTCAAGCACTAAGGAAGTTGCGTCGCTCAGTTCCAGCACTCCCTCAACTGTCGGTGCTTATACTCTGTTAAGTACCGTCCTCATAAAGGTCACGGATAGCTGGGCAAACCAAATTCAGGCAAGAGCCTTGTTAGACTCCGGTTCCCAGCTAAACTTCATTTCAGAAAGACTTTTAAAAAGATTGGGCCTCCAAGAAACGCGACATTCAGTTACCATTGGTGGGATCGGTTCGATAGCACAGAACACACGCTCAAGGGCCAACATCGAAATACGTTCCAACATAACTGACTTCAGCACAAGCATAGACGTTCATGTCTTACCAAGAATAATAGCACCGCAACCCTCACAACATATCGAGAAGACGTCCTGGCCTATTCCTGACAACATAAGTTTGGCCGATCCACAATTTCATCGCCCCGGTCCCATTGACATTCTTATCGGAGCCGAGCTGTTTTATTCAGTTCTCTCTGTTGGCCAAATAAAATTGGGAGAGCAACTTCCTATACTCCAGAACACGGTTTTCGGTTGGACCGTGTCAGGCCGAATCACCGCGCCCAGCTCAGTAACTAACCTCGCGCACTGCGGAATATGCAGCGAAGATGAAACTTTGGACTCCCACATCCAAAAATTCTGGCAGCTTGAGGAAACTGAACATGGCTCAAATAATTATACCGCTGCTGAAAACAAATGTGAGGAATTCTTCATCCAGACTACGAAAAGGGACAACCACGGCCGGTTCGTCGTCCGACTTCCGTTCCGGTGCGATCCACATGGATTGGGTGAGTCCAGTGACACGGCACTTCGACGCTTCCACTCCTTGGAAAGGAGACTAGCTAAGGATCAAACCTTAAGGCAGCAGTACAACGCGTTCATGAGGGAATACATAGAGTTGGGTCATATGAAGGAAGTCTGCTTCACTATGGTAGAAGAGCCCTACTATTTCCTTCCACATCATTGCGTCCTCAGACCTGAAAGCACAACGACTAAATTACGAGTGGTCTTCGATGGATCAGCAAAAACAACCAGCAATCTGTCACTGAATAATGTCTTGGCAGTCGAACCAGCCATTCAGGGTGACGTCTTCACTATATTATTACGCTTCCGCCTTCCTCGATACGTCTTCACCGCTGACATCGAAAAAATGTACCGGCAAATCCAAGTTGACCCAGCCGACCAAAAATACCAGTTAATATGGTGGAGGGACGATGTCAATAAACCATTGAAGTGCTATCAGCTTTGCACCGTCACTTATGGTACTGCTCCAGCTTCTTATCTCGCCACGCGTACCTTACATATGCTGGCCGACAATGTGAAGGACCAGTACCCTCTTGCCGCTCAATCGCTCAAAAACGACTTTTATGTGGATGACGTTTTGTCTGGTTCAGACCACTTGCCCACCTGCCTGCTAAAGCAAACCGAATTGTTATCATCTCTGAAAACCGCGGGCATAAGGCTTCGTAAGTGGTGCGCAAACCATCCTCACCTACTTAAAGAAATACCAGCTGAGGATCAAGCAATTGAACTAGACTTCAGTAACCATTCCGACGACAGCATCAAAACGATGGGGTTAACCTGGCAACCCAAATCTGATTCTTTCGCCATTCGAAGCACTTTAATCCCTACGCAAAGGGTCACGAAGCGAACCGCTTCTTCTGACATCGCACACATCTTCGACCCATTGGGCATATTGGCTCCAGTGGTCATAACGGCGAAGCTGTTTTTGCAGAAACTGTGGGAGTTAAAACTCGACTGGGACGCTTCACTTCCACAAGAACTACATACCAAATGGATCAGCTTCAGAGATGGCTTGAGCGCATTAAACCACATAACGTTCCCCAGACATGTACTGGCTCACAAAACAAGCTCCCAAATACAACTACATATTTTCGCTGATGCCTCAGAGAAAGCATATGGTGCTGCCGCGTACATCAGGTCCGTAGGGCGAGACAACGTTGTCATTGTACGATTACTATGCGCCAAGTCTAAGGTTGCACCAATCAAGCAAATAACACTACCTCGCCTCGAGTTATGCGCCGCCAAATTGGCCACACAGCTCAAACAGCGCATCAAAAACGATCTACAGTTGAATAATAATCAAATCTTCCTTTGGACTGATTCAACAATAGTCCTCGGCTGGATTAAGGCCGAGTCATCAAACTTCCACACTTTCGTTGCCAATCGCATCTCGGCCATACAGCGTGCTAGCATTCCTGAACAATGGAGACACGTGTCATCTTTGGATAATCCGGCGGACTTATTATCAAGAGGCGTCCCCCCTGAAAAATTGGCCAACAACACTCTGTGGTTCTACGGTCCAATGTTCCTTCATGGTAGGGAAGACGCATGGCCTAATCTTAATCCAAACCCAGACGAATGCACTCTGGAGCAACGGACTAAGATTCAATCCACATGTCTCGGATTCACAAGGGACGACGACTTCCTACTCAACATTAATCATCAAAATTCCTTCAGACGTCTTCAGCGCATAATCGCTTATATTCTACGCTTCACCAAGGCTACGAAACGGTGCTCCAGAAAGAACAATTCACCTGTTCCATCAGTGATAGAGCTGGACGACGCACAAACTCTGATAATCAAATATGTCCAGCAACAAGGATTCAAGGACGATCTCCAGCATATAATCAAACATGGCGAAGTTTCAAGGGGTAGCTCAATCAGCTCCTTGACCCCTCTTTTGGACCAAGATGGAATCCTTCGTGTAGGCGGACGCCTCGAGTCATCAAATCTCGAGTATCGAGCCAAGCATCCTGCGCTTCTTCCGAATTGTCATCCAATCACCAAGATGCTATTCAATGCGCTACACATAGAAAATATGCATGCGGGTCCTCAGGCTCTACTCGCCATCGCTCGACAACAGTTCTGGCCACTCGGCGGCAAGAACCTAGCCCGCGCCGTCGTACAACACTGCGTTCGTTGTGCCAAGGCCAAGCCCAAACTATTGACACAACTGATGGGGAATTTGCCACCGGACCGCGTTCAGCCTGCACGACCATTCATCAATTCTGGAGTCGACTTTTGCGGCCCGATATACGTTCATTTCAAGATCCGGGGTAAACAACCACAAAAGGCTTACATCGCTGTTTTCTGTTGCTTCGCTACGAAGGCTGTTCATCTGGAATTGGTGAGCGATTTATCAACGGATGGCTTTCTTGGTGCCTTGCGTCGATTCATATCACGGCGAGGACATTGCCGGAAAATTTATTGCGACAACGCCACCAACTTTGTCGGTGCCCGAAATCAATTACAGGAGCTTAATGATGTCTTCAGCAAGAATGCTTCCAAGGAGAAGCTACTCAAGGAATGCAGTTCTCGAGGTATTGACTTTCACTTTATCCCTCCTCGAGCTCCTCATTTCGGTGGGCTGTGGGAAGCCGCCGTCAAATCTGCAAAGAATCTAATGCAGCATAGTCTTGCCTCCGCTTCATTGACGTATGAAGAAATGGAGACAGTCATCGTGGGAGTAGAAGCTATTTTGAATTCTCGCCCCATTACGCCAATGTCTGATGACGCCAACGATCTCGCAGCCCTCACGCCAGCACACTTCTTAATTGGTGAGCCACTAACAGCGCTCGTCGACCCTCAGGCTCATTCAAACAAGGTCAGTTTACTAACTCGGTGGAAGCTTGTCACGTACGTCAAGAACGAGTTCTGGAAACGATGGTCGACTGAATATTTGAATCAACTCCAACATCGAGTCAAATGGAAACATACGGCCCAAAACGTCTCACCCGGCACAATGGTCATCATGAAGGAAGATAACCTTCCACCGTTGAAATGGCCATTAGGGCGCGTAACCAACGTCGTTAAGGGAGAGGACGGACTCGTTCGAGTTGTCGACGTAAAAACAGCAAATAACATCTTGCGCCGACCAATACACCGATTGGCACCACTCCCCATCGAAAATGAAGACGTGAACGACATGGAACCAACCGAGCAACCAAAAAAGAGAACGATGCCTCAACCATCAGTGGACCAAGGCCCCACGCCAGTCAAACACGCTCGCTCCGCTCTTTTCACTGTGTTAATGGTATGTCTCTTGCTGTCCCCAGCCACGGCATCTCCGGCAATAGCAATCCCGTTCAGGACAAACCCAGGAGTCTACTTCGAAAACTTGGGCAGAGCCAATGTCATCAGCAGTGAATGGAATGTCATAACTTATTATGATATGTCATCCTTTTGGAGGGAATTCACACTTCTGCAAACGTTCAGCAGATCTCTACTCAACGTTCCGTCCACTATGCCCGATCCCGAAATTCACCACAAAATAGCCATCCAAGTCAACCGTGTCGTAGAGGAACTAGACCAGACCAATGAACTTTTAAAAACTCATCCATCTAGTCGATCAAAACGAGGATTACTTAACGTCGTTGGCAACGCAGCCAATCTCATGTTTGGTGTTCTAGACTCCAAGTATGCTGAAGAAATGTCCACGACCATCGATTCCATAAGGCAAAACGAAGGGCATTTAGCAAATCTTCTGCGTAATCAAACTTCCATCTTAGACGCTACTATCAATGTGATGAAAAGAGACCATCAAGCCATCGACAGGGAATTTCAGAAGATTGAAACTCATTTCAATGATCTCGCCTCGCAAATAAATTCAATCCACCATGACTCACAACAAGACGCTCGATCTCGATCCTTCATTGCCTTGTCACTGCAAGCAACACTTTTAGCCACCAACTTCCAAAGAACCCAAGGACTTATTTTGGATGCCCTGGTGAGTGTCCATCGAGGAAGGCTAGGCAGACACCTCCTATCTCCAAGACAGCTACGGACTGTTCTGACGTCAATTCGAGCAAATCTTCCTCCAAGTTTAAGACTACCGCTCAGTGAAGATGACATACTTCACTTCTACAATCTCATCACACTCGAAGGCAGAATGACGGGCAAGCATTTCATCTTCAAGCTTCGGGTACCGCTAATCTCGACCGACGACTTCGATCTCTTCCGGGTAGTACCAGTACCGGTCATGATGAACAACAGTTTCGTGGCTATCAGACCGTCCTTTCCCTATTTAATGATAAACTTGCATCGGGATCAATACTATCCACTAACAGACTCCCAACTCCGAATTTGCACAATGATGAATGGGAAGCACTTATGCAGCCAACGCCACCCCCTGTATAAGATTGGTGCGCCCGTCGCTGCTTGCGAAATAAACCTCCTAAATCAACTTAGTCCAGCCACTGATTGCCAATTAATGAGAGTCGAATCGCACTCCAGTTGGACTCAACTACATACGCCAAACCAGTGGATCTTCTCCTTGCAAACAAAGACCACCATCAACATTGTCTGCGGGGAAGAAATGTCACAGCTAACACTAAAGGAAACAGGCATCTTGACCATTAATAGTGATTGCATCATCAAGCAACCCCTCATCACAATTCGCGGACACAGAAGCTACTCAACGGTGAGGCACGAATCCTACGTTCCAGCTTTTAACCTAACTGACGTCATTGACCCGCTCAATATGACGTCAGCATTGCACTATCAACACCACTTCACCCCACACATCCAAGAATTGGAATCATTCAAGCGAAGGCTGTCAGAAATGGACAACCAAATCCCGGCCTTGATACAGGGACACTCTAACCACCATCACGCTGTGGCCTATGGGACTCTGTGCGTCGTACTCATAACCATCATTGGGGTAATCTGGATGGTAACAAGGACTTATCGCGCATACCGGACATCGCACCCACCATCAGGCACAACTGCTGAGGATGTTCCAGACAGTCAAGACGCTGAAACACCCACCGAGCCCACCGAGCCGTTCACCGTAAACGTTCATTGAATGTTTCTCATTCAACGCCGGGGAGGATGTTCACAAAACGCTTCACCTCAACCATATTTATGAATATTTTAATTAGTTTCTTACCTAAGTGTACCTTACATTAATGTAAATATTTAAATGCCTCACATAACTGTACCTCTGCCTAATGTGAACAAATATTTCACTTACCTTGACCGATCGGATCGTCTTACCTGGGATGCCATTGCCTTTGCCTTATCATCAAAAACCGATTCGTGTTACCTGAAATTTCATTAACTCTGTCCATTGCCCCATCAGCAAATTATTCACCCATTTTCGAGAACAATTGACTTGAACTAAATTACTTTTGAACAAAAATTAGTTGTTAAGCGGATTTTAATCATTGTAAGCACTTTTTTAGTATTTAAAGGAGACAATTTTCAATAAAAGATCAGTCATTAATTTTAACTCAAATCTTTTACTTCTCCTCTGCTTCTGGTGTATCGGTCTAAGACCTTTGCACACTCTACTCTAAATCTTGGTGTAACACCTAGATTTTCCCTTCAACTTTCCACTGAAAAGGAGTCTCTTAAAACTGAGTTGTGGTGATACACCTCAACCAGTCGAAAACAGCACAGGCAAAAGAGTCTGCGCTCAACAATAATAATAATAATAATAATAATAATAATAATAATAATAATAATAATAATAATAATAATAATAATAATAATAATAATAATAATAATAATAATAATAATAATAATAATAATAATAATAATAATAATAATAATAATAATAATAATAATAATAATAATAATAATAATAATAATAATAATAATAATAATAATAATAATAATAATAATAATAATAATAATAATAATAATAATAATAATAATAATAATAATAATAATAATAATAATAATAATAATAATAATAATAATAATAATAATAATAATAATAATAATAATAATAATAATAATAATAATAATAATAATAATAATAATAATAATAATAATAATAATAATAATAATAATAATAATAATAATAATAATAATAATAATAATAATAATAATAATAATAATAATAATAATAATAATAATAATAATAATAATAATAATAATAATAATAATAATAATAATAATAATAATAATAATAATAATAATAATAATAATAATAATAATAATAATAATAATAATAATAATAATAATAATAATAATAATAATAATAATAATAATAATAATAATAATAATAATAATAATAATAATAATAATAATAATAATAATAATAATAATAATAATAATAATAATAATAATAATAATAATAATAATAATAATAATAATAATAATAATAATAATAATAATAATAATAATAATAATAATAATAATAATAATAATAATAATAATAATAATAATAATAATAATAATAATAATAATAATAATAATAATAATAATAATAATAATAATAATAATAATAATAATAATAATAATAATAATAATAATAATAATAATAATAATAATAATAATAATAATAATAATAATAATAATAATAATAATAATAATAATAATAATAATAATAATAATAATAATAATAATAATAATAATAATAATAATAATAATAATAATAATAATAATAATAATAATAATAATAATAATAATAATAATAATAATAATAATAATAATAATAATAATAATAATAATAATAATAATAATAATAATAATAATAATAATAATAATAATAATAATAATAATAATAATAATAATAATAATAATAATAATAATAATAATAATAATAATAATAATAATAATAATAATAATAATAATAATAATAATAATAATAATAATAATAATAATAATAATAATAATAATAATAATAATAATAATAATAATAATAATAATAATAATAATAATAATAATAATAATAATAATAATAATAATAATAATAATAATAATAATAATAATAATAATAATAATAATAATAATAATAATAATAATAATAATAATAATAATAATAATAATAATAATAATAATAATAATAATAATAATAATAATAATAATAATAATAATAATAATAATAATAATAATAATAATAATAATAATAATAATAATAATAATAATAATAATAATAATAATAATAATAATAATAATAATAATAATAATAATAATAATAATAATAATAATAATAATAATAATAATAATAATAATAATAATAATAATAATAATAATAATAATAATAATAATAATAATAATAATAATAATAATAATAATAATAATAATAATAATAATAATAATAATAATAATAATAATAATAATAATAATAATAATAATAATAATAATAATAATAATAATAATAATAATAATAATAATAATAATAATAATAATAATAATAATAATAATAATAATAATAATAATAATAATAATAATAATAATAATAATAATAATAATAATAATAATAATAATAATAATAATAATAATAATAATAATAATAATAATAATAATAATAATAATAATAATAATAATAATAATAATAATAATAATAATAATAATAATAATAATAATAATAATAATAATAATAATAATAATAATAATAATAATAATAATAATAATAATAATAATAATAATAATAATAATAATAATAATAATAATAATAATAATAATAATAATAATAATAATAATAATAATAATAATAATAATAATAATAATAATAATAATAATAATAATAATAATAATAATAATAATAATAATAATAATAATAATAATAATAATAATAATAATAATAATAATAATAATAATAATAATAATAATAATAATAATAATAATAATAATAATAATAATAATAATAATAATAATAATAATAATAATAATAATAATAATAATAATAATAATAATAATAATAATAATAATAATAATAATAATAATAATAATAATAATAATAATAATAATAATAATAATAATAATAATAATAATAATAATAATAATAATAATAATAATAATAATAATAATAATAATAATAATAATAATAATAATAATAATAATAATAATAATAATAATAATAATAATAATAATAATAATAATAATAATAATAATAATAATAATAATAATAATAATAATAATAATAATAATAATAATAATAATAATAATAATAATAATAATAATAATAATAATAATAATAATAATAATAATAATAATAATAATAATAATAATAATAATAATAATAATAATAATAATAATAATAATAATAATAATAATAATAATAATAATAATAATAATAATAATAATAATAATAATAATAATAATAATAATAATAATAATAATAATAATAATAATAATAATAATAATAATAATAATAATAATAATAATAATAATAATAATAATAATAATAATAATAATAATAATAATAATAATAATAATAATAATAATAATAATAATAATAATAATAATAATAATAATAATAATAATAATAATAATAATAATAATAATAATAATAATAATAATAATAATAATAATAATAATAATAATAATAATAATAATAATAATAATAATAATAATAATAATAATAATAATAATAATAATAATAATAATAATAATAATAATAATAATAATAATAATAATAATAATAATAATAATAATAATAATAATAATAATAATAATAATAATAATAATAATAATAATAATAATAATAATAATAATAATAATAATAATAATAATAATAATAATAATAATAATAATAATAATAATAATAATAATAATAATAATAATAATAATAATAATAATAATAATAATAATAATAATAATAATAATAATAATAATAATAATAATAATAATAATAATAATAATAATAATAATAATAATAATAATAATAATAATAATAATAATAATAATAATAATAATAATAATAATAATAATAATAATAATAATAATAATAATAATAATAATAATAATAATAATAATAATAATAATAATAATAATAATAATAATAATAATAATAATAATAATAATAATAATAATAATAATAATAATAATAATAATAATAATAATAATAATAATAATAATAATAATAATAATAATAATAATAATAATAATAATAATAATAATAATAATAATAATAATAATAATAATAATAATAATAATAATAATAATAATAATAATAATAATAATAATAATAATAATAATAATAATAATAATAATAATAATAATAATAATAATAATAATAATAATAATAATAATAATAATAATAATAATAATAATAATAATAATAATAATAATAATAATAATAATAATAATAATAATAATAATAATAATAATAATAATAATAATAATAATAATAATAATAATAATAATAATAATAATAATAATAATAATAATAATAATAATAATAATAATAATAATAATAATAATAATAATAATAATAATAATAATAATAATAATAATAATAATAATAATAATAATAATAATAATAATAATAATAATAATAATAATAATAATAATAATAATAATAATAATAATAATAATAATAATAATAATAATAATAATAATAATAATAATAATAATAATAATAATAATAATAATAATAATAATAATAATAATAATAATAATAATAATAATAATAATAATAATAATAATAATAATAATAATAATAATAATAATAATAATAATAATAATAATAATAATAATAATAATAATAATAATAATAATAATAATAATAATAATAATAATAATAATAATAATAATAATAATAATAATAATAATAATAATAATAATAATAATAATAATAATAATAATAATAATAATAATAATAATAATAATAATAATAATAATAATAATAATAATAATAATAATAATAATAATAATAATAATAATAATAATAATAATAATAATAATAATAATAATAATAATAATAATAATAATAATAATAATAATAATAATAATAATAATAATAATAATAATAATAATAATAATAATAATAATAATAATAATAATAATAATAATAATAATAATAATAATAATAATAATAATAATAATAATAATAATAATAATAATAATAATAATAATAATAATAATAATAATAATAATAATAATAATAATAATAATAATAATAATAATAATAATAATAATAATAATAATAATAATAATAATAATAATAATAATAATAATAATAATAATAATAATAATAATAATAATAATAATAATAATAATAATAATAATAATAATAATAATAATAATAATAATAATAATAATAATAATAATAATAATAATAATAATAATAATAATAATAATAATAATAATAATAATAATAATAATAATAATAATAATAATAATAATAATAATAATAATAATAATAATAATAATAATAATAATAATAATAATAATAATAATAATAATAATAATAATAATAATAATAATAATAATAATAATAATAATAATAATAATAATAATAATAATAATAATAATAATAATAATAATAATAATAATAATAATAATAATAATAATAATAATAATAATAATAATAATAATAATAATAATAATAATAATAATAATAATAATAATAATAATAATAATAATAATAATAATAATAATAATAATAATAATAATAATAATAATAATAATAATAATAATAATAATAATAATAATAATAATAATAATAATAATAATAATAATAATAATAATAATAATAATAATAATAATAATAATAATAATAATAATAATAATAATAATAATAATAATAATAATAATAATAATAATAATAATAATAATAATAATAATAATAATAATAATAATAATAATAATAATAATAATAATAATAATAATAATAATAATAATAATAATAATAATAATAATAATAATAATAATAATAATAATAATAATAATAATAATAATAATAATAATAATAATAATAATAATAATAATAATAATAATAATAATAATAATAATAATAATAATAATAATAATAATAATAATAATAATAATAATAATAATAATAATAATAATAATAATAATAATAATAATAATAATAATAATAATAATAATAATAATAATAATAATAATAATAATAATAATAATAATAATAATAATAATAATAATAATAATAATAATAATAATAATAATAATAATAATAATAATAATAATAATAATAATAATAATAATAATAATAATAATAATAATAATAATAATAATAATAATAATAATAATAATAATAATAATAATAATAATAATAATAATAATAATAATAATAATAATAATAATAATAATAATAATAATAATAATAATAATAATAATAATAATAATAATAATAATAATAATAATAATAATAATAATAATAATAATAATAATAATAATAATAATAATAATAATAATAATAATAATAATAATAATAATAATAATAATAATAATAATAATAATAATAATAATAATAATAATAATAATAATAATAATAATAATAATAATAATAATAATAATAATAATAATAATAATAATAATAATAATAATAATAATAATAATAATAATAATAATAATAATAATAATAATAATAATAATAATAATAATAATAATAATAATAATAATAATAATAATAATAATAATAATAATAATAATAATAATAATAATAATAATAATAATAATAATAATAATAATAATAATAATAATAATAATAATAATAATAATAATAATAATAATAATAATAATAATAATAATAATAATAATAATAATAATAATAATAATAATAATAATAATAATAATAATAATAATAATAATAATAATAATAATAATAATAATAATAATAATAATAATAATAATAATAATAATAATAATAATAATAATAATAATAATAATAATAATAATAATAATAATAATAATAATAATAATAATAATAATAATAATAATAATAATAATAATAATAATAATAATAATAATAATAATAATAATAATAATAATAATAATAATAATAATAATAATAATAATAATAATAATAATAATAATAATAATAATAATAATAATAATAATAATAATAATAATAATAATAATAATAATAATAATAATAATAATAATAATAATAATAATAATAATAATAATAATAATAATAATAATAATAATAATAATAATAATAATAATAATAATAATAATAATAATAATAATAATAATAATAATAATAATAATAATAATAATAATAATAATAATAATAATAATAATAATAATAATAATAATAATAATAATAATAATAATAATAATAATAATAATAATAATAATAATAATAATAATAATAATAATAATAATAATAATAATAATAATAATAATAATAATAATAATAATAATAATAATAATAATAATAATAATAATAATAATAATAATAATAATAATAATAATAATAATAATAATAATAATAATAATAATAATAATAATAATAATAATAATAATAATAATAATAATAATAATAATAATAATAATAATAATAATAATAATAATAATAATAATAATAATAATAATAATAATAATAATAATAATAATAATAATAATAATAATAATAATAATAATAATAATAATAATAATAATAATAATAATAATAATAATAATAATAATAATAATAATAATAATAATAATAATAATAATAATAATAATAATAATAATAATAATAATAATAATAATAATAATAATAATAATAATAATAATAATAATAATAATAATAATAATAATAATAATAATAATAATAATAATAATAATAATAATAATAATAATAATAATAATAATAATAATAATAATAATAATAATAATAATAATAATAATAATAATAATAATAATAATAATAATAATAATAATAATAATAATAATAATAATAATAATAATAATAATAATAATAATAATAATAATAATAATAATAATAATAATAATAATAATAATAATAATAATAATAATAATAATAATAATAATAATAATAATAATAATAATAATAATAATAATAATAATAATAATAATAATAATAATAATAATAATAATAATAATAATAATAATAATAATAATAATAATAATAATAATAATAATAATAATAATAATAATAATAATAATAATAATAATAATAATAATAATAATAATAATAATAATAATAATAATAATAATAATAATAATAATAATAATAATAATAATAATAATAATAATAATAATAATAATAATAATAATAATAATAATAATAATAATAATAATAATAATAATAATAATAATAATAATAATAATAATAATAATAATAATAATAATAATAATAATAATAATAATAATAATAATAATAATAATAATAATAATAATAATAATAATAATAATAATAATAATAATAATAATAATAATAATAATAATAATAATAATAATAATAATAATAATAATAATAATAATAATAATAATAATAATAATAATAATAATAATAATAATAATAATAATAATAATAATAATAATAATAATAATAATAATAATAATAATAATAATAATAATAATAATAATAATAATAATAATAATAATAATAATAATAATAATAATAATAATAATAATAATAATAATAATAATAATAATAATAATAATAATAATAATAATAATAATAATAATAATAATAATAATAATAATAATAATAATAATAATAATAATAATAATAATAATAATAATAATAATAATAATAATAATAATAATAATAATAATAATAATAATAATAATAATAATAATAATAATAATAATAATAATAATAATAATAATAATAATAATAATAATAATAATAATAATAATAATAATAATAATAATAATAATAATAATAATAATAATAATAATAATAATAATAATAATAATAATAATAATAATAATAATAATAATAATAATAATAATAATAATAATAATAATAATAATAATAATAATAATAATAATAATAATAATAATAATAATAATAATAATAATAATAATAATAATAATAATAATAATAATAATAATAATAATAATAATAATAATAATAATAATAATAATAATAATAATAATAATAATAATAATAATAATAATAATAATA
>OZ020569.1:28902121-28912121 GCA_963971475.1 Chrysops caecutiens | reverse complement strand
CAGTTGTGTCCATCTATCGCAAATGAAGAAAGTATGTTCAGCGTCGTCCAGTTTGTTAGCGCAGTACTTGCATTCTGGTCTGTCTGCTTGCGTCAAATTTTCCCTCAGTTGTGTCCATCTATCGCAAATGAAGAAAGTATGTTCAGCGTCGTCCAGTTTGTTAGCGCAGTACTTGCATTCTGGTCTGTCTGTTTTATTCATTTGGTAGAGGTATTTTCGGAAGTGGCCGTGTCCCGTTAAGAATTGTGTCAAGTAATACGATACCTCTTGCCAGCGAGCAATAGTGTCGATTCGCATTCGATTAAGGACCTCTGATGTCCTTTCGTCATGTTTTTTCATATATATACGCCTCTTTTCCTGGGCGAGTAGGTGTATTGGGATTACTCCTGCAACAACTAGAGCTGCCGACTCTGATACCGTTCTGTATGAACAGCTTATTCGGAGGGCTCCTCTCCTTTGGACGGCCCCCAGACGTTTCCTATAGCAATCTTTCAAGAGCGATTCGGCCCATATCTCCGCCCCATAGAGCATGATCGATTGTGCTACGTTCATTAATACCCGCCTTTTATTCGGTGTAGGTCCATTAACATTGCTCATGAGGCGGCTTAGATATTGTGTCACTTTTGTTGCTTTTTGTGCCACCCTTAGTATGTGTTGTCCGAACGTGAGTTTTGTGTCCAGTGTTATTCCCAAGTATTTAATCGCTGGACTAGTTAGAATTTCGTCTGTGGATACTACTATTGGGATAATCGTGGGAATTCTTTTCCTGGTGATCATCAATATCTCGGTTTTGTTTGCTGCTACCTCCAATCCATGGTCGCTCATCCATCCCGTCACTCTTCTCAGCACTTGGTTAAGCTTCCACTGAGCTTGCTCTGCATTACGAGCCAGTATAATAGCCACTAGATCGTCCGCATATGCTACCAGGTGAGCATCCTCTGGATTATGCATTTTTAGTATACCATCGTAAGCGATGTTCCAGAGGTCTGGGCCTAAGATCGAGCCTTGTGCAGCTCCAGCGGTGACCTCGCGACGGCACTCGCCTTCGGATGTGTCGTAGACAAGTATCCGATCCCTCAGGTAATCTTGCATTATTCTAAGTAAATACGCCGGTATCTTGAACGTTGATTTTAACTCGGCCAGTACGTCTTCCCACTTGACTGAATTGAAGGCGTTTCGGACATCCAGGGTCGCCACTACCGCTATTTTTCGGGAATGATGATTCCCTGTTCGAGTTTCATCTACATAACGTAGGACCGTCTGTACTGCGTCAATTGTTGATCTGCCTTTTCTGAATCCGTATTGGTTTCCTGATAAACCTCCCTTTGATTGGATGGCCGATTGCAGGCGTGGCTGGAGCAGTTTCTCCATGAGCTTTCCAGCCGTGTCCAGCATACATAGCGGGCGGTAGTTCGAAGGTGAGCTAGGTTGTCCTTTTCCTTTGTCAAGTAAAATGAGACGTTGTATTTTCCATCTTTTGTCAAACGTTCCTTCTGCTAGACATGCGTTGTACATGTTCAACAGGAGGGAAGGGCATCTTTGTACTGCGATTTTAAGTATTTCGGCAGGTATGCCATCTGGACCGGGGGCCTTGTTAGGTTTGAGTGATGCGGCTGCTGTCTCTAGTTCACTTGCACTGAAAAGTGGTATTTCGTTCTCTGGTACGTCTTCAATTGTATCGGGTGCTCTCACTGGATGGGTTGGAAATAATGCATCTACTATATTCGAGATGATATTGGGATTCTTACAGCTACCACTTGTTTGCGTCTTTAGCTTTTTCATGACAATTTCGTACCCCAGACCCCATGGGTCGCTGTCGACGTCCTTGATCAACGCTTTCCAGCACTGCGATTTACTTCGCTTTATGGCCTGTCGGAGTTGTTTCTTAGCGTCCTTGTGTTCGGCAGATCTGGAGGATGTCTCGGGCTTCGATTTGGCTCTTTGCGCTAGTCGTCGTTTTTTTAGGCATACTTTCCGTAGCTCAGCTATTTCGTCATTCCACCAGTAGGCCGCTTTTCTTGCATTCCGGGGTGATCCGTTACGGGGCATTGAGGCATTGCAAGCGTCATGTAACAGACGCATAGTTGCGTCAACAACTTGTCCCGCGTCTCTCAGTGTCATTTGCGATAAATTTTCTTCGGCTCTGTAGAGTTCCCTGAGTAACACCGTTTGGTTAAGTTTCCTAACATTCCATCTTTTTTGTCTTTTGTTTTCCCTTACGGGTTGTCTTTCTTGGCTCTTCGTTTTGACTTCCATCACGATGTACTGGTGATCGCTGCCGGTGTAGTCCTCAATCACCTTCCAATTTGCCAAGAGATGTCCTACATGCTCGGTCGTTAAAGTGATGTCCGGGATTGTTTCCGTGTAGCCTGGGCGCCTGAAGGTTGAGACGGAGCCTATGTTCTGCACCGTGAGGCAAAGTCTGGCTGCCATTTGAAGGATATATTTACCCCTGCTGTCGGTCGTTGGTGATCCCCATGCGGTTGATTTAGCATTAAAGTCTCCAGCCACAATGATATCTTTGTCTAGTTCTCGGAGGGTGTCTTCAAGATCGTCAATTTTTTCACGAAAACTTGCCATGCTTTCATTTGGGGTGAGGTAGCAGCTAACGATGGTAAGTCGTGAGAATTTTACCCATACAAAACCGTTGTGGCTTCCATGCTCTATTATTGGATATTTAACGATGTCCGGGATCCATATTGCTGCGGTGTTTAATTTGTCTGGGAACCATCCATAAGTGTCCTTGTTTTTATACTGCTCGCTTATGATCACCGCTGAAGCTGCGTATTCCAGTGTGAGCTGAGTCAGTAGTTGATCGGCGGTTTTGCTTCTGTTCAAATTACCCTGGAGAATTTTCATCATCGTTTGTATTCTCTTGCATTTTCTAGGGCTATTTTATATGCCTGGCACCTTCCGGACCCCATTATGTGAGTCAACTGTGCTCCTTCATCTTTCAGGTCAGCACACAGTACGCATTTAAGTGGTGCGTTTAAGCAATTTCGCGCCTTGTGGTCTGTTTTTCCACATTTATAACACATGTTACTGCGGTCCGGCCCATCGCAATTTCTTGATATGTGCCCCTATCCAAGGCACCTAAAGCATCTGGTAACAGTGAGTCGCCTCCTGATGCGGCAGACCACCCAACCAATTTTTATTTTTCCTGTAGCTAGGAGCTTGTCTGCGTGTTCATTGTTAAGTTCCACAAGTGCCATTTTCTGTCCCCTAGTGTTTGGACCTAGTACCGCTATTTTCCAAGGTTGCTCTAGTGTCTTGGCTTTGGGTGTCTCGGATAGTTTTTCCGCGTCATGTGCTCCAACTTCTCGCCGTGGGTCGGTTGACTTGAGGATTGTGTACAGGCTTTCCTCTATATCCTCCTTCTCAGCACATGCGTCCAGGTCACGGATTTCTATAGTTGTTCTCGTGCCTATCTCTCGTACGCTGCCTGATTCTCCGATTGCGTCCTTCACGGCCATGCCAAATTGTGCCACGTTCTTCGAATTTTTGTCCAGTACCAACAATACTTCGCCAGCTCTAGTCTTACGTATAGTCCGCACTTTTGTCTCTGTCATTTCTGGGTCCACCGTTTTTTTCATTGCAGATAATACGTCCGCGTATGATTTGTTCTCTGCAGGCCTGATCAAGATAATCTCTGGCGCCTTCTCGGATTTGGGCCTTGTACGGTGTCTTGTGGGTGGGTTGTTATCATCGGATACCGAACTCGTCCCGTTTCGTGCCTTGGGTTTATCGTTGGTGGGTCTGCGTCTTTTTCCAGAAACTTGCCACTCCTCTTTCTCGGGTTCGGGTCCCCTTTCGCGGGCCCTTTTTTCCGCATCCTGGTTAATTGGGCTTGTCGCCGCCCTCTTGCTTGTGTTTGGTGTTTCGACTTCCGAGTGCCCATTTCGTATGGCAGCCGTTTTGATCTCCTTCTCCGCCTTTTGCCACGATTTGCGGCAGGTTGTGATAACTTCGAAAAGTTCCGACATTTCGTCCACACTGTCTTGAACAGTCTTGGATATATTCCTTTGCTTTTTGATTGCCATTTTTATCTCCCGGAGTGCTTTTCTGCATTTGGTGAGTGCGGCATCCTCTTCTGTCCTCATTTTGAGTATAAACTCCTGTCTTGGCGACCCTCCAATTTTATCCTGTCGAGGCGTATGAATTGGCGTTTCCTGTGCTTGCTCATGATTAACGCTTTCATTTGGTCTGGTGCTTTCAGATTCAGTTTCGACTTGTTGCATATTTGAGCTTGATGCTATAGTCATGTTTCCTGAGCAGCATGAGCTACCTGGTGGTCCGTAGCCACTTTTTCCTGGTGGCGTTCGCATTAACATACCACTTCGTTTAAAGGCTGCTTGTGAAGTGACTTCACCTGCGTTTCCGTTACTGTGTTCTCCATGTTCTGGTACATTCTTTGTTTGTTTATTGTTTTCAATTGAATCCATATGTGTGTGTGCCAGCGCATCGTACGTAAGGGTGCGGGCCGTAATAGCTGGGAGCGGGTATACCCTCGGACATTTCCTACCCCAGTTCCCTGAGGCCCAGCCTACGCTTTACCAATTCCGGGATACACGGACGAATTGGCGCTCGCACGGGGCAACCCAGGCTTCTATCCTTGGGTCCAATACGTACTTCCTGATCAAGGTCCGAAGCGGCTGGTTCCTGATCGTACGTCGTGACAGACACCTCGGCAGAGCTAGCTCACATCAGCCTTGAGATTCAAGGCACTCCCAGTGTGTCACGACGTAGAACAATCCCTTCTTCTTTCTATTACGTCTCGTTGTGGTTTCGCACTTACAATTTTAGCCAATCACAGAAGCGGTTGCCTGCTGTAATTGTTACCGGGGGCCACCACGAGGAGGTAATGTAAGCACTTGTTCAGGAACACGTGTAGTTGCACATCTGGGTCAGCGACCGGTCAGATGCTACCCTACCGCTCCCAAACCAGGCCACGCCAATAATAATAATAATAATAATAATAATAATAATAATAATAATAATAATAATAATAATAATAATAATAATAATAATAATAATAATAATAATAATAATAATAATAATAATAATAATAATAATAATAATAATAATAATAATAATAATAATAATAATAATAATAATAATAATAATAATAATAATAATAATAATAATAATAATAATAATAATAATAATAATAATAATAATAATAATAATAATAATAATAATAATAATAATAATAATAATAATAATAATAATAATAATAATAATAATAATAATAATAATAATAATAATAATAATAATAATAATAATAATAATAATAATAATAATAATAATAATAATAATAATAATAATAATAATAATAATAATAATAATAATAATAATAATAATAATAATAATAATAATAATAATAATAATAATAATAATAATAATAATAATAATAATAATAATAATAATAATAATAATAATAATAATAATAATAATAATAATAATAATAATAATAATAATAATAATAATAATAATAATAATAATAATAATAATAATAATAATAATAATAATAATAATAATAATAATAATAATAATAATAATAATAATAATAATAATAATAATAATAATAATAATAATAATAATAATAATAATAATAATAATAATAATAATAATAATAATAATAATAATAATAATAATAATAATAATAATAATAATAATAATAATAATAATAATAATAATAATAATAATAATAATAATAATAATAATAATAATAATAATAATAATAATAATAATAATAATAATAATAATAATAATAATAATAATAATAATAATAATAATAATAATAATAATAATAATAATAATAATAATAATAATAATAATAATAATAATAATAATAATAATAATAATAATAATAATAATAATAATAATAATAATAATAATAATAATAATAATAATAATAATAATAATAATAATAATAATAATAATAATAATAATAATAATAATAATAATAATAATAATAATAATAATAATAATAATAATAATAATAATAATAATAATAATAATAATAATAATAATAATAATAATAATAATAATAATAATAATAATAATAATAATAATAATAATAATAATAATAATAATAATAATAATAATAATAATAATAATAATAATAATAATAATAATAATAATAATAATAATAATAATAATAATAATAATAATAATAATAATAATAATAATAATAATAATAATAATAATAATAATAATAATAATAATAATAATAATAATAATAATAATAATAATAATAATAATAATAATAATAATAATAATAATAATAATAATAATAATAATAATAATAATAATAATAATAATAATAATAATAATAATAATAATAATAATAATAATAATAATAATAATAATAATAATAATAATAATAATAATAATAATAATAATAATAATAATAATAATAATAATAATAATAATAATAATAATAATAATAATAATAATAATAATAATAATAATAATAATAATAATAATAATAATAATAATAATAATAATAATAATAATAATAATAATAATAATAATAATAATAATAATAATAATAATAATAATAATAATAATAATAATAATAATAATAATAATAATAATAATAATAATAATAATAATAATAATAATAATAATAATAATAATAATAATAATAATAATAATAATAATAATAATAATAATAATAATAATAATAATAATAATAATAATAATAATAATAATAATAATAATAATAATAATAATAATAATAATAATAATAATAATAATAATAATAATAATAATAATAATAATAATAATAATAATAATAATAATAATAATAATAATAATAATAATAATAATAATAATAATAATAATAATAATAATAATAATAATAATAATAATAATAATAATAATAATAATAATAATAATAATAATAATAATAATAATAATAATAATAATAATAATAATAATAATAATAATAATAATAATAATAATAATAATAATAATAATAATAATAATAATAATAATAATAATAATAATAATAATAATAATAATAATAATAATAATAATAATAATAATAATAATAATAATAATAATAATAATAATAATAATAATAATAATAATAATAATAATAATAATAATAATAATAATAATAATAATAATAATAATAATAATAATAATAATAATAATAATAATAATAATAATAATAATAATAATAATAATAATAATAATAATAATAATAATAATAATAATAATAATAATAATAATAATAATAATAATAATAATAATAATAATAATAATAATAATAATAATAATAATAATAATAATAATAATAATAATAATAATAATAATAATAATAATAATAATAATAATAATAATAATAATAATAATAATAATAATAATAATAATAATAATAATAATAATAATAATAATAATAATAATAATAATAATAATAATAATAATAATAATAATAATAATAATAATAATAATAATAATAATAATAATAATAATAATAATAATAATAATAATAATAATAATAATAATAATAATAATAATAATAATAATAATAATAATAATAATAATAATAATAATAATAATAATAATAATAATAATAATAATAATAATAATAATAATAATAATAATAATAATAATAATAATAATAATAATAATAATAATAATAATAATAATAATAATAATAATAATAATAATAATAATAATAATAATAATAATAATAATAATAATAATAATAATAATAATAATAATAATAATAATAATAATAATAATAATAATAATAATAATAATAATAATAATAATAATAATAATAATAATAATAATAATAATAATAATAATAATAATAATAATAATAATAATAATAATAATAATAATAATAATAATAATAATAATAATAATAATAATAATAATAATAATAATAATAATAATAATAATAATAATAATAATAATAATAATAATAATAATAATAATAATAATAATAATAATAATAATAATAATAATAATAATAATAATAATAATAATAATAATAATAATAATAATAATAATAATAATAATAATAATAATAATAATAATAATAATAATAATAATAATAATAATAATAATAATAATAATAATAATAATAATAATAATAATAATAATAATAATAATAATAATAATAATAATAATAATAATAATAATAATAATAATAATAATAATAATAATAATAATAATAATAATAATAATAATAATAATAATAATAATAATAATAATAATAATAATAATAATAATAATAATAATAATAATAATAATAATAATAATAATAATAATAATAATAATAATAATAATAATAATAATAATAATAATAATAATAATAATAATAATAATAATAATAATAATAATAATAATAATAATAATAATAATAATAATAATAATAATAATAATAATAATAATAATAATAATAATAATAATAATAATAATAATAATAATAATAATAATAATAATAATAATAATAATAATAATAATAATAATAATAATAATAATAATAATAATAATAATAATAATAATAATAATAATAATAATAATAATAATAATAATAATAATAATAATAATAATAATAATAATAATAATAATAATAATAATAATAATAATAATAATAATAATAATAATAATAATAATAATAATAATAATAATAATAATAATAATAATAATAATAATAATAATAATAATAATAATAATAATAATAATAATAATAATAATAATAATAATAATAATAATAATAATAATAATAATAATAATAATAATAATAATAATAATAATAATAATAATAATAATAATAATAATAATAATAATAATAATAATAATAATAATAATAATAATAATAATAATAATAATAATAATAATAATAATAATAATAATAATAATAATAATAATAATAATAATAATAATAATAATAATAATAATAATAATAATAATAATAATAATAATAATAATAATAATAATAATAATAATAATAATAATAATAATAATAATAATAATAATAATAATAATAATAATAATAATAATAATAATAATAATAATAATAATAATAATAATAATAATAATAATAATAATAATAATAATAATAATAATAATAATAATAATAATAATAATAATAATAATAATAATAATAATAATAATAATAATAATAATAATAATAATAATAATAATAATAATAATAATAATAATAATAATAATAATAATAATAATAATAATAATAATAATAATAATAATAATAATAATAATAATAATAATAATAATAATAATAATAATAATAATAATAATAATAATAATAATAATAATAATAATAATAATAATAATAATAATAATAATAATAATAATAATAATAATAATAATAATAATAATAATAATAATAATAATAATAATAATAATAATAATAATAATAATAATAATAATAATAATAATAATAATAATAATAATAATAATAATAATAATAATAATAATAATAATCATAATAATAATAATAATAATAATAATAATAATAATAATAATAATAATAATAATAATAATAATAATAATAATAATAATAATAATAATAATAATAATAATAATAATAATAATAATAATAATAATAATAATAATAATAATAATAATAATAATAATAATAATAATAATAATAATAATAATAATAATAATAATAATAATAATAATAATAATAATAATAATAATAATAATAATAATAATAATAATAATAATAATAATAATAATAATAATAATAATAATAATAATAATAATAATAATAATAATAATAATAATAATAATAATAATAATAATAATAATAATAATAATAATAATAATAATAATAATAATAATAATAATAATAATAATAATAATAATAATAATAATAATAATAATAATAATAATAATAATAATAATAATAATAATAATAATAATAATAATAATAATAATAATAATAATAATAATAATAATAATAATAATAATAATAATAATAATAATAATAATAATAATAATAATAATA
>OZ020569.1:28215813-28271921 GCA_963971475.1 Chrysops caecutiens | reverse complement strand
GTGAAGGTAACTTAACTCGCGACATTCTAAAGATGCGCTATCAGCGATTTTCGCCGCTAATAAAGGAGGGAGAAACCAACGCGGACAAGCAGTGGTCAGTTGGGAGTTGGAGTGGAAGGTGGGCAGTCGGTTGGGCTCGGTCGTTAGAAACCATAAAAAGTTTAAAATTGTAACTAGTAAAATTCAAGAAATATTCAAAGTGTAAAGTTTAGAAAACTTATCAAAATCAAAATTCAAGAAGAAAATTAAGTTAAAAAAGTGAAAATTGTAAAACCATAAAAACGTTAAGAATTCTACAAAGGAAGTTAATTTAAAATCTCAACCAGTAAAATCCAAAGTGTAAATTTCAAACCATAAAAATGTCCAGAAACCCAAACAGAAACATTAACTTTAAATGTTTAATCAATAAAAATTAAGAACTCTTACAGTCAAATTAAGTTTTAATGGTTACTAATCAATAACATTGAATGTGTAAAATTTATGACGATAAAAATATTAAAAATCGTACAGAGAAAAATAAGTTTAAATTTTTTTTAATTGAAGAAAACAAAAAATTTGAAGAAAAATTAAGTTAAAAATTGAAAAATTCTAGAACCAAAAGAAAAAAAAAACGATAAGAAACCTACAAAGGAAATAAAGTTTAAAATTGTAACTAGTAAAATTCAAGAAAAATTCAAAGCGTAAAGTTTAGAAAACTTATCAAAATCAAAATTCAAGAAGCAAATTAAGTTAAAAAAGTGAAAATTGTAGAACCATAAGAACGTTAAGAATTCTACAAAGGAAGTTAATTTAAAATCTCAACCAGTAAAATTCAAAGTGTAAATTTCAAACCATAAAAATGTCCAGAAACCCAAACAGAAACATTAACTTTAAATGTTTAATCAATAAAAATTAAGAACTCTTACAGTCAAATTTAGTTTAAATGGTTACTAATCAATAACATTGAATGTGTAAAATTTATGACGATAAAAATATTAAAAATCGTACAGAGAAAAATAAGTTTAAATATTTTTAATTGAAGAAAACAAAAAAATTTGTAAGCGGAAATTTAAGGATAATTATCATGTGATCTTTAAATAAGAAAAGGGGTGAGATGGGTAACATTAATACACAAAGAAGTTTTAGTTTTCTTAAAAGAAAAAAATAATAATAAATATAGCTTCCTTGGAAGACAAGAAAGGATATGGTGCGGGTGAACTTCTCTTAAAAGCACTCCCCGCTTCCTAACGCTTGTTAGAGCGTTGAAACATTTGGTGGCAGTGGTGGGATCTTGCCGCTAGATCCCAAAAATAAATAATAAATAATAAAGAAAAAAAAAATAATATAAAAAAAAATAAAAATTTAATGTTGCTAAAATATACCAAATTAGTGAAAGTGTAGTGAAAAGGGTCGCATGCTTCAGTATTAACTAACCCCAACGTGACTACTTTTGGGGCTCCTACCCTGCCCACAACTATAGGGACCGACGAGTCCACACCGAAAACAAAAAAAACAACAGGAAGAGGACAACAACAAGTGCAAGGACTGACATGGAATCGTGAGTTTAAACTTCATACGAAACTTATATTAAGGAAATAAATAATAATAAATTAACAAACTATAATTTTACTTTGCACATTGCCAACCCCCGAGCCATAATTGAAATTCGATAACTTTGGGAATTCAATAAACAAAATTAATTCGCTTAATAAAACTCCAAGATTTCCCCTACCCAAGGTAAAAGTCTTGGATAGTTTATTAGGCAAGGGAATGGTCATTTCTACATTCCAGAACCCTGACTAGGCTCTATGGTTTATTAACCTTACGCAACGTGGAAAGTCAAATATAGTAGGCTTATACTAATATATATAAACCATGTCAAATAGCTGTAAGGGATGATCCTCCTTTATTCCTCGGTTAAAATCAAATCTTTTTTCAATCATCAATTGTCTTTCCTTAATTCTTGATTCATAAATTCCGCGCCATGTACAGCAAACCAAACAAGTTCTATCATGAAAAATTATGAGCACAAGACATCAGTTAAAGCTACATACAAAGATTTCCAATCCACAATCACATAATTGTAGTATGTTCCCTCACCTCAATCACCCATACCCATACCCAATTTGGTAAATTATTGTTAAATCCGTTAACCTTTTTTTAACCCTTTTTGTATACCGTCCCAAGTATCAAACATTGGCGGGACGTTTGGTGCCGATATTAAGTCCAAGAAGTCGTTTTCCTTCCTTTTCTCTCCCTTAGTTACTTTCGCTTGAACCTTTTTATATCAAGTATTGAGCATGCGTTATCCTTTCGCCGGTATTTCTTAGCAGAACATATCGCTAAGCTTACGGGGAACAACCGATCGTCTCCTTAAAAGACCTCCTTTATTTTTTTTTTTTCTTCTTTTTCTCTCTTTTCTTACTTTCTTTTCCATAGCTGGACAAACCCTCTTTTACCTTAACTCTTTTAACGTTCGAAGTTTTCATATTTACGATTAAGACCTTTTCTTTTGGGGCTCCCTTCAAAGACTATTGCAAGCCTTTGAGACCGTCCGAGAAATTCTAGAATGACCGAAAAGGAATATGCCTCCCAATTATTATTGATCGAGGATATTAGGAAAATACACGACTAAGTAAGGGATACAAAATCTACTAGAGTTTTGAGTAGTAAATTAAAAATCCTTTCCTCTCTTTGGGAAAATTTTCGTGACACGGACGAGAAGAATAAAAGTCGTGCAAAGGTCGATCAGTCTCACGACTATATTAAACAAAGGTGCTCTGACACTGCAAAGGACTGGGTCGATGCCACTCAGGAATCTATCCAGAGAAAACTGCAGCAGTTAGAAGTATTAGAGTCAGATCCCTCTAACCCGGATCAGGGCGACGAACTTGAAGAGGTCGTCGTCGCCAACCCCGAAACCCTTCTACCTCTCCCATCACCACTACTCCAAACTCCCGATTGTCAAATCGTCAAAGCCTCTGAAATCAAAATGGGACCTAAGAAAACTCCAGCTGCCCCTCGCGAGCAATCAGACGATGCCGGCGATTCGTCCCTAACGACGCACGTGAAGTTAGTAAGAGTCCAAAAGGAAAGGAGCAAGTTGCTGTTTAGTCTAGCCGATGAGGTAGAAAACCAGGACTTAGCTGGTCTTAGAAAATGTGTTCTTAATCGGAAAATCTCTAATCTCGACCAATATTGGGAACCATTCAAAGAAACACACTTATTATTAAAAATTATAGTTCGGAAGGAGAAGATTCGGAATATTTCTCTTCCCAACTATACAAACGTACGGAAACCAGGTACTACGCCGCTATAGACCTCCTGATGGAGCAGTCGGAGGAAGGTTTCTGTGAAGGACCGCCAATTCAAAGAGGATCCATTCCTGAAAATAAAATAGATTCACATCCTCTTCACTCGCTCTCTCTTTCTAATGCCCAAAATTTAATCCCTGAGTTTAATGGCAATTCCAAGGAATTGCACAAATTTTTGTCCTGCGCCGATGATATATTCGACACCATTCGCAATGAGGACGAGCACAAATTATTCCTAGGAGTCATAAAGAGCAAATTATCGGGTACTGCCTATGACGTCCTAAAGTACAATCAGATCCTTTCTTGGCCCGACTTGAAAACCGCTCTTCGTAGTAAATTCGAACCCAGACTTTCGCGCTTCAACCTCCAAACCCAGTTAACCAAAATGAGACAAAAGTCCGGAGAAACCGTTAAAGATTTTGTCCAAAGAATCATTTCAAATCTCTCTCTCTTAAATGAGGCCACCAGGGCATATACTAGGGACGAGCTTAGTTCCGTCACTAGTTATATATTGGAACACGCCACCAGAATAGAGGTGAGAGCACCTCCGAACACACCCCAAAGGTACGAGTTTCCAAGAACCTCTACTCCCCCAAATAGACCGGTAGTGATGAGGCAACAACCTACCTCTTACTGATGCGGTACCTTAGGACACTTAGCTCCCCAATGCCCCCAGAAAATTCAACCAATGCCCCTTCCTAACTTTCCCCACAAACCATCGAACAATTACATGACTTTTAGCGGTGGAGAACAACCTGCTCCCTATTGCAGATACTGCAAACGGACAGGACACCAAATCTCTGATTGTAGGGTCCGTAATTCCAATAACACCCCTCGTTCATCTCAACCCTCTCACATCTCCAACCCCCGTCAAACCACTTCCTTCGAACCCCATTCTAACCTTCAAAACCGGACGACCAATAGAAATTACTCAAACGACCAGCATACGGTAAACTATCGAGAGCGGAGGCTAGCAGTCGGCAACCCTTCGCGGACGATCTCCCGAGCCGACACAAATCCCAAACAGGCGTTTCGTTCTCCCAGCAACAACCAGTAACTCTACCCCTCGACGTTAAGTCAGGGATGCTCACTGTTGTCCTACCTCTCAATTTATGCAGGGACTCAAACATTGAATTCATAATTGATACCGGCGCGGAAATAAGTTTAATCAAGGCCAACTCCCTAAGATCAGACTGCGAGATCAACAACCATATTATCTATAACGTCAACACCCTTTTTTCCAAATCCACCCCTACCACAGGTTCTATCACAGGAATTCTGAATCTATCCAAAACCAGGAGGATAGATCATTCCTTTCAAATAATCGACCAGTGTTCTCTGGCCTATGACGGCCTACTGGGCCATGACTTCCTCCTAAAAACAGGCGCAATCATAAGTTATGGCACAAGAACTCTTACCTTGATGGCCACTAAGCCCTGTAACTATCTCTCCGAAAACTACCGCGAATGCGTCCTGAAAAATTCATTAACACCGAAAAACGTACTAATTCCCTACATTCAGAAAGGAACTCCTAATACACAACAAATCTCAGAGGAATCTCACGATTCAAACCCTTTACCTTGCAATGAAAAGAAAGAGGATGATTACGTAACTATCCCGGCCCGGGCTGAAACTGTTATACAAGTACCAGCACCATCCGACGCCGAAATAGTTACACTCAAAAAGGAAATCCAACCAGGAATCATATTGGGCAACATTATTGCAAAACCAATCAATGGTTCGGTTAAGGTACTCCTTTTGAACAATAATGAAAATGATATAACTCTTCGGAGAAATGACATTCACCTAGATTATCGGAATGTAGATGACTTCGACGTAGTAACCACTGATTATGGTAAGGATCCCTTGAAAGGCAGAATAAAAAGGCTGCATAATCTTGTCAAGTTGGACCACTGTAACTCAGAGGAAACCAAGAGTATCCAAGAGATTTGTAAAGAATTTAACGAATTATTTTTCCTCGAAGGGGATTATCTAACCTATACTAACGCGGCAACTCACAAAATTGAAGTAAAGAATACCCAACCCCCCATTTACACCAGACCTTACAGGCTGCCCGAGGCCAATAAAAGGGAAGTGGATAGGCAGATCCAAGAAATGTTAGGGAATGATATCATCAGACCATCATGCAGTCCTTGGAACTCTCCACTCCTGTTAGTCCCGAAAAAGCCTGACGAGAACGGTAATAAGAAATGGCGAGTGGTGGTAGATTTTCGTAAATTAAACGAGGCCACAGTAGGAGATGCCTATCCCTTGCCGCACATCACTGAGATACTGGATCAACTAGGGAAGTCCAAATACTTCACTACTCTGGACTTGGCCAACGGGTTCCACCAAATCGAAATGGACCCAAAAGATAGAAAGAAGACTGCTTTTAGCACCCAGTTCGGGCACTATGAATATAACCGTATGCCCTTCGGGTTAAAAGGCGCTCCCGCCACCTTCCAAAGAGCAATGAATAACGTGCTCTCTGGACTACAGGGCATACACTGCTTCATCTATATGGACGATATAGTTGTCCATGGATACAATCTTGGGGAACATAACACCAGATTAAGGGCAGTATTCGAGAGATTAAAAGAAAATAATTTGAAACTACAAGCTGAAAAATGCCACTTTCTACGGAAGGAAATAATGTATTTAGGACACTTGATAACTGAAAGGGGAGTTAAGCCCGACGCATTCTGTGAACTCAAGGATTGTCTGATCAGGGCCCCTATCCTGGCATATCCTGATTTTTCTCAAGAGTTCTACGTCACCGCAGATGCTAGCAATCTGGCCATAGGAGCGGTCCTATCACAGAATACCGATCTCGGAGACCAACCAATAGCTTTCGCTAGTAGAGTATTGAACGACGCTGAAACTCGTTACTCTACTATCGAAAAGGAGCTATTAGCCATTGTCTACGCCGTCGAACAGTTCAGACCTTATGTCTATGGTCGGAAGTTCACCGTGGTTACAGACCATAAGCCTTTGGTATGGTTGATGACCCTGAAAAATCCTTCGTCCAGGCTAATGAGATGGCGTATCCGATTGGAAGAATTCGATTACCAAGTGATATATAAAGCTGGTAAGTTGAACACCAATGCGGATGCTCTCAGTCGCGCCATACCCGATGTGCAAGAAGAAGCACCCCAAGAAAACGTCAAATGCAATGTGAATGTCGTCACCAGAAACCAAGCTAAAAATCAAAGCCCCTCGGTAGAAAAACCACTATCAAATTCTACCGTTAAAAAGGTATCGTCCGAAGAACGCTCATCAAAAAACGAAGCAACTATAATAGAGAAGAATGACTCTCTCCTTTTGCTAAATAAATCCCCCAAATTCTTCCTACTACCCCTCCACGAAAGCTACGTAGGAAGGAGGTTAGAAGAAAAACTCAATATAAAAGAAGAGAACCTTACCCTCAATACCCATCATACCTTCGTGTGCACCCGGAATATTGAACACCACATATTCAAACTCAACCTCCCCACTCGAACCACTCAAGATCAAGAAAGGTTAAGGGAATCCCTCACAAAAATTAACGCGTATATCGTGTCTCTCAAATCAAAAGAAGTCCACATCTCCGTCCCCTGTACTATCTTACAGACCCAGTTGACTCTCGAGACTACTATTCGAGAAACATTCCGCCCGAATGAAATAACTGCTATTAGTACTCAGTCAGAGTTCTGGACTCCACGTCCGAGATAAACCAGGTATTAAAGGATTTCCATATATTACCTACCGGTGGACACCAAGGGGTATCGAGGACTATAAAAAGAATAAAAAGACAATATTATTGGAAGAGTTTAGCCATTGACACTTCCAAATTTATCAAATCATGCGGCTACTGTCAGAAAAACAAGGCGTCAAGGAACCTTAAAATCCCAATGAAAATATCCAACCCTTGCTCCAAACCCTTCGAGAGAATTTACCTCGACGTAGTGGGACCTCTCCCAGTTTCTTACACCGGTAATAAATACATACTTACCTTCCAAGATGACTTGACTAAATTTTCAGAAGCTATTGCTATTAGTACTACCGATTCCAGCACTTTAGCTGAGGCCTTTGCAACCAATATCATATGTAGACATGGAATTCCGGAAAGTATACTCACCGACCAAGGAGCGAACCTCATTGCAGGGATGTTCCGTGAGGTTTCAAAACTCCTAAAGATTAAAAGGTTAACAACTACACCTTATCACCCGCAAACAAACGGAGCCCTAGAACGTAGCCACAGAACGTTGGTCGAGTACCTTAGATCCTATGTAGAGAAAGATAAACAAACATGGGACACGTGGATTCCCTATGCAATGTTTGTATATAACACCACACCCCATTCTAGCACCAACTTCACCCCTCACGAACTCCTTTACGGTTTTCCGGCAGAGATACCAAATAACCTCAAAAATACGCCTACACTCTGTTATAACTATGAAAACTACGCAAACGAACTAAGGGCACGATTGCAATTTAGTCATAAAATCGCAAGAGAAACCATGCTGAAGCAAAAGCTCAAGTCGAAAACCTACTACGACAAGGGAACCAAAGAAAAATGTTTCAAAATAGGAGATAAAGTCCTACTCGCGGCAAAAACCAAGGATAACAAATTTTCACCACTATGGCATGGACCTTACACTATTACAAAAATAAATTCTAACGAAAATTCCACAATAATGTACAAAAACAAAGAAAAACGGGTACACAACAACGACCTTAAACCATACTACGAGAAAGTCTATCGTCCTGGGTAAGACGTTAAACTACATCCTTATTAAGAGTCGCTTTTCCTTCTATTCTCTTCCTATTTCATTCGACCGAATCCCGTTGGTGTTCCCACGGGCTATTTTATAGATTCTGGGGTCTTAATATCTTCTATCGTCCTGGGTAAGACGTTAAACTGCACCCATAAATTTACCATACCTTTTTGTCTTCTCCACGTTTATCCTTGCTAGACTCAACAAAATCCCCCTTGGTTAATTTTTCCATGTTTTCTGTTTTGGTTGTGCTTGAGATCGCTTATACCCGCTATATCAATCACTTTATTGATACTAGGGGGGCGCCCCCTGCTCGCTTCGCTCGCCAACCCCCTTCGTTCGCTATGCTCACTCTAATAGCTCGCGCATGGCTTTCCATATACAGTAGCATTGTCAGTAAACAGGTGATTTAGTTCAGACTTCAGTAGCAGTCATTTAATCTCTTTCAGCACGTCAACGTACAGCTTTATTGAATGAGGCCCCACCTACAACTATCAGAAACCTAGCGCATGCGGTTGCGAATTCAAAAAGATCTTAAAGTTCCTCATAACCAACACTTTTTTAATAGTTTTTGGCTCGTAGCAGCTGAACAAAGCATTCTAGGAGTTTTATATATATGACCATTCCCCATTATTTGGCCATACATCATATTTCTCCAAATTATGTTTTTGAATGTGGGTCCATAGAAATATTAGGAAATATGATAAAATTCAGAAATTTGCTCGCTTTCCATGAATATTCGTGAAAGTTATGTTCGCGTTTTCTAGAGATATGTAACTTTAAAATGATGACTTTCTTAAGTTTTTATATAAAATTTGCATATATTTTTATCAAAATAGCAAAAAATAATGATATTAGCAAACGATGGCTTTAAATTTATCTGTGGTAATGCATCCATATTATTGTCTGTGGCCAAATGTTCATTGTTTTGGCTTTTGTCTGGAAGAATGCAATTTTATTAGCCAAAGATTGCCTTCTTCAAGGCAAAAAGCAAAAGAATGAACATACGCCTATTGTCTGTGATATGGCTGCATTTGCTCCTCACCCCTCACATTATCATTGGGAAAGATAATACGTTTGAGTGGAAACAATACACGTATTTGTCATAAATGGTAGGCTAGGCCAATGATAATATTAAATAAGTACATATGTTCTATATTTTGATTTTTTCGTAGAGGAATGCAATTATATGTTAATCTTTTTGGTTTGTGTCCCCAGTAGAAGATTGATCCATTTGGTTTGATTTTCAACTTATTTAGTACTTCCCATATATTAGGGACACAAACCAAAAATCATCATATGGTTGCATATCTTCAGGCAAAAATCAAAACAATCACACGCACACATTCTTCCCAAGAGCATCATTTACGCTATGGGTGTGCTCAACTTACACATACTATCCCATTGAATTTTTTAATTTCAATTCAAAATTAAACTTATTTATAATTAAATTTAAGTAAAAAAATTAAGTGATGCACATAGAGGAAGAATTAATCTTTCGAATGGTATAATTTTTATCCAGTTAAGTCCACCTGGTTTCCTGTAAAAGGGATAACAAAAAAACGTGTCGCCTATTTATATATAGATTCTTCAAACCATCCGCTAATCATTGTGAACTCGATTTGACTCGTGGATGGCTTCTTAACAATTGGGCCGAATACTAGAACTGCAACTGCAACAAATTGCACCTAGCTAAGGTATTATTTCGTACTTATGCTTTCCCTTATTATTCGCTCTCCTCATGCTATGTGCTGAGTACTATTGTCAGAATCTCCTACTTATTACTCATCTTTCAATTGTCAATTCACTCCTATTCTCACTCACGTGTTATTTTAATTCCCACGACGGTGTTAATTCAGACGGTGTTTGTAACAAAAATTTTATAGCCATAAGATAATTTTTATGTAGCGCGCTAGCAATACGCCAACGGCATCCGCCCCGGGTTAGTACCCCTATGGGCCCAAAGCGAAGCCACACTATGTCGCGAAAAGGTTTTCGTTCCACTCGATTTTTTTTTTTCATATGCAGGTCTCCTATTATCCTGTTTCCTTCTCTTCTTCCTTTGTTTTTCCCACCGATATTCTTATCTTATCTTACTCGATATTCAAAAACCTAACTGGCGCCTTTGGGAAACACAGCTTACCATTTTCAATTACCCTTCCAGGAGTACCATTTTCTCACTGTTTGCGTTGGTAACGTCGGCTGCGTACGCCGCGAGCCCAGGATTCAAGACGACGCCCCTAAAGTCCATTACCGGAATATTCTTCGAAGAATGCGGTAGGGCTAAACTTTATTCCAACGAATGGAAAATCATCATATTCTACAACCTGACCAGTTTCCATGCTGAATTCGCCAACGTAAGAACATTAATTTTCAAGGCCCGAGAAATATGTAACAAGGTACAAAAAGGAGCACCTAAGACCCATACTTGTAATAACACTATAACACAATTAGTTTATCTTAAAAACCAGATAGAAAGCAGGAACGAACTATTGCTAACACACTCTAGAAAACCGAGAGCCCTCCTTAACATTGTCGGAAAAATCTCTAAAACCCTTTTTGGTACCCTCGAAGAGGACGACGCTATAAGATATGACTCCCAGATCGAAACTTTAGACAAAAACCAGAAACGGTTACTGTCCCTCATGCACAATCAGACTACCGTAGTAGAAGCTAACTTACTAATGTTCAATAAAACCCAGGACTTCGTGGCCAACCAATTCAAAGACGTGTATGAAAAATTAGAACAACTCCATAACTGGTTGAAAGAACAAGAACTACATATGGCACGTGTTGAGGAATTAACCGAATTGGACTCCCTAATCTCTCTTCTAAGCATTATGCTGACCCAATATCAGGAAGTCCAAAAGGAACTTTTGGATCTTGTAACTGACTCACAACAAGGGATGTTCCATCCTTCTTTAATATCTCCATCCCAAATCGAGGAACTTCTAGCGGAAGTTAAATCCGAAATGTCCAATCACCTTTCTCTCCCCATCGAAAAGGATGAAAACGCGTTAATTCAAGTCTATAAACTTAGTACACTTGCCGCTAGGATCATCAACAACAAAATTATCTTAGAAATGAAACTACCTCTACCTTACAGGGAAACATACCAAATAGTCAAAACGGTTCCTTTACCTACCGTTGTTAATAACTCCCTCTGTTATATACAGCCCTCATTCAATTTTATCCTTTTAGACTTAGCCCGGGAACATCACCTTGGAATATCTAAGGAAGAACTAGACAATTGCCGTACAACGGACCAAACCCAATTCTATTGCAAAACATCCGCTCCAGTTCTCTTTTCAGGGATTGAACCCCATAACTGCGAGATCAGCCTTATCAAACTAGACCCATCATATCACAATGTAACGTAGTTTGTTCAGAAAAGGATTCTTATTGGGCCTCCCTGTCTCAGCCGAATATTTGGTTGTATTCAATAAAGACACCCATAGTAACTATCATAATATGCAAGGACGACATTTTCACCCAGTTGTTGAACGGGAAGGGAATAATGTCCCCACAACCAGGTTGCTACGTGAAAAACAACAAATTTATTCTCCATGCCCAAAATGTTGAAAGCGTAGAAATTAACGGCAACCTATTACCGTCCTTCAACCTTACAGCCTTATTGTTGACGGACCCAGTTAATAATGGCTCCGCTCAAAATAAAACGTTCCTAGTCCCTAAAATTAATCCGTTAACCCGTGACGAGGTACGAGCTCTCTCCGAGTCTATAAGTAACCTAAAGAACGAGGAATCTAAGCCCCTCCAAGAACTGAACCTACACCATGTGCATCATTACACTATCCTTTATTTATTTGGTTGGTTCGGGTACAGTGAGTGGATCTTCGTGTAACGTTGCTCTTTCTAACTTACGTCTCATTTTAGCGATTTCGTTGGAGGCTTTAACCCTGTGCCCTACGTCGTCGGGTTGGTTTTTGTCTTGCGGTTCGTCCAATTTGAATTGACGGTACATTTGGTCGGCCTCTTGGAGCGCTTCTTCCCAAACAGTCTTTGAATGAGGGGAAATTGAGGTTTTTGAAAGGAAAAAGACAGAAGTGTACTTGTATAATTAAGGGTTATTTGTGGTGTCAAAATACGTGTGTTTCGGAAAACTCCTGCTAAAATCTCACAATCCCAACAATTTTCTTTTGCATTTGAACTAAACGAATAGGTGTACCATCGACCAAGCAAGTCATGCTCTGGACACAAACTACGAATAAGTAAAAGTTTGCAATTTGGATTTGAAAATAAATTTGTGGGATCGGGAAACCACTTACATCAACTGAGTTTAAAAATTCGACTGGAAAATTATTTTGCTCCCTATAATCGTCACTCAAGATGTAATCGGAACTCAAATATATTCGTTCCTCTCCGGACAGCCTGTTAAAGACTTCTGCATGGATGAAAGTGCAGTCTTCATATTTGAGTGCTAATATAACCGAATTGAGAATATCGTTAGACTTTATGGTTTCAGATACATTGCCATAAGTATCTGAATTCACGAAGTTGCTAACTAAATGGGAAGGAATTTCAATAACATCTTGGCTGTAATCAGGAAATGTGGGTAAAGTTCCATTACCAAGAGATTTAAGAAATTCAACGAATTCAATCTCATGAGGTAAAGCTCTCATGTTTTGAGTAAATGTTATTTTGTGGAATTTTTAAAATTTGGACCATGAAGTTAGGCAATTCTCAATAAGTGGTACACGTGCACCGTGAGATGTAGGTGGCAATATTCGTCAAAAATCTCCACAGAGTAAAATAGTCTTATATCCGAAAAGTTTAGTTGAAGTACCGAATGAATCGTTTACTGAACAAAATTTCCTCAATAGCTAATAAAGCATGGTTATATGAATCATTTTCTGAAGAATTTCTTAAAAATTTTTCACACATGAAAATTTTGAACTCATTCCACAAATCTAAAGCATTTGTAGGAAAGTTCATACCACAAATAGAATATGGCAAATAACTCTCTTAACTGCTGAGAGGAGTTACACTCTTTTACTTCTAATAAATATTCACGCCACTATCCATCATTTCATGCGATACGTCGTGCATGTGCTGAAAATGTGCAGTAAATAATGGTCCCAACAGTACCCAAATCCTGATGGGACCTCGAACATGAAGCAAAATAGTCTCAAATGGAACAACTTAACATAAAACATACAATAATCTAGCAATAGCTCTACTACTACTCTCTTTGAGTTTATTTCCATTTATTTTCCTTATCTACCTAAATATAATGCATCGGCGTCTCTGTGTATAGAAACTCGGAAGAACTAATTCGATTTATTTCATAGAATGCAGTCAATTTTGTTCTTCTGTGATTTGTAAGAGCTTGCTGAACATTTCCTTCCCTAAAGACTACATTTTGCCGGTGAGGCAAGTAATATTCAAGTCGAACTATAATATATTCCGTGACTGATAATGCATTGGATACCACTTTATGCGCCAACTATCTTCCGTAGATCCAACATAGTGACCGGAAAAAAAGCTATCGATTTCATCTATATAAACTTTGCCATCAACTCCACCTCAAACTTTTCCAAACTGTAATGAGGCACAGTCGTATCCCTTATAAACATATTTGTACATATATTTTAGGCTCTTAACTGTGCCAAGAACTTCCACATTTAAGTAGCAATCAAATTTCGCTAAAATATATGGATTTTAAGGAACAGCATAACGGTTGCCAACAGAGTGGCCACAAAAGTCAATTGTTATAGCATTTACACGAAGCATCTAATTGTAAAAGTCCTTGGAAAAGCTTTTGCTGCTATAACCATCTCTCATACAGACGGGGATACGATTCAATAAACCACATGGACCGTGGATCATATGGTTTTTAACTAAATTATGAAGTTGTGGGAAATACATATGTATTGTAAATAAAATATATCTGGAATTTCCATACAAACGAACCAACTTTCATTTCCTACCTTTTCTTTTTTCTCTCCATTCAGGTTTTAAAGGTGGGCAGACAAAAGTTTGGAAATATGATATAATTTCAGATTTTGAATTTTTAACAGTTTTTTGCTCGTAGCGGCTAAATCAAGCACTCTAGGGTTATGATATGATAAAATTCAGACTTTCGTTCGCTTTCCATAAATATTCGTGAAAGTTAACCTCGCGTTTTCTAGAAATAACTGTAAAAATGTGATATCCATATTTTTTAAAATAAAACTTGCATATAATTTTATCAAATTAGCAAAAAAAATGTTATAAATAAACGATGGCTTTAAATTTGTCTGTGGTAATGCATCCACATTATTGTCTGTGGCCATATGTTCATTGTTTTGGCTTTTGTCTGGAAGAATGCAATTTTATTAGCCAAAGATTGCCTCCTTCCAGGCAAAAAGCAAAAGAATGAACATATGAATATTGTCTGCGATATGGCTGCATTCGCCGCTCACATTATCGTTGACATAGATATTAGGTTTGAGTGAAAAGAATGCATGTTTTTTGCATAAATGGTTGGTTATTCAGTCGAACGTATGATCTATGCAAATGATAATGCTAAATAAGTATGTTCTATTTTTTGAGGAATGCAATCACATGCAATTATATGTTAATTCTTTTGGTTTGTGTCCCCAGTAGAAGATTGATCCATTTGGTTTCATTTTCGACTAATTTAGTACTTGCCATTTATCGGGGACACAAACCAAAAAATTACATATGGTTGCATATTTCCAGGCAAAAACCAAAATAATCACACGCACACATTTTTCCCAAAAGCATCATCTACGCTATACGTGTGCTCAATTCACACATACTATCCCATTGAATTTTTTAATTTCAATTTAAAATTAAACTAATTTATAATTAAATTTAACAAAAAAAATTAGGCGATGCACATAGAGGAAAAACTAATCTTTCGAATGGTATAATTTTTATCCTGATAAGTCCACCTGGTTTCCTGTAAAAGGGATAACAAAAAAACATGTCGCCTATTTATATATAGATTAGTTTCTCCTTTAACGTGTTCAATCGTGGGTGGTTATGGTTCGCTGGGGGTGGACCCCATGCCGGTTGGTGCGGGTCTGGGTGTCGGTGTATTATTCTCATTTTCCGTGAGAATCTGACCTCTTCTGGGGATCGTTACCGGCATAGATACGATTTGCACTCGTCGGGGGCTCGGTCGTGAGCGTTGAGGTGGAGGTTGATAACTCCTATTTCTGCAACTTTTGTAGTTGCGTATCACCACGATTAGGGCAACGACTACTATGAACCCTCCCGTTACTCCGGTTGTGGCGTGTAACTGAATTTTCCGGTACCGTCTTTGTTGGCTTTCCGTGATTTTCGTGTCGAGGTCTTCTAGTGTTTCACTTATGCCTTTGAAGTGGTCATTTATTGCCACGGGATGCAAGATTTCCATCCGCGTTTCCGTTGTTCTTTGCTTAACCGGAGCTTGATATACGGAAAAGTCTACGGTCGGTGGTAGAATTTCCCCGGGTTGATGCAGGTTTAATGGCTGTATCTCTGTAATTCGGTAGGGTAGGATTGACTAAGCCAGGTGGTACACACATTTATGCTTCAACTCCACTATGGCCGAGCCAGTTAGCTGATAGGTTTGTTCCTGGCTCTCACACTGGCTTATGAGGGGGGTCGGTTGTTGCACCCAATAAAGCCACGCGTTGTCCTGGTGCAATTATCAATACGCGTATCTGACAATTAGTTGGTACTTGGTCAGTGGCTCGGAACAGTGCTGATGTACAATCGGTGCGTGTCGGTTTCGCTAAGACTGGATCGCCATGGTGACAAACGCAGTAGGTGGTGTTCACTTGGACGCATTGACTTTGATAGTCCAATTCAGTTAGTCCGAAAATTTTGTTGGGACCTACTGGTGTTTAATAAGTACGTGGTCCCGATGTCGTACACGTAGTATGAGTTGTGGCCTGACTCTATCGGGGTCGTGTAAACCCTGTTCAAGGTATATAGTTGGCCTTCCAATAATGGTATCTGGAATTCTATGAGGGTTCCACCCTGGCTCTTTACATAATCCATGGATTATGGGTCCATGGATGTTTTCCTCCCCTGTTGACTTTCAATTGCCTTGGCGTAAACTTCCAGAATTTGCCTGGTTGGTAATAGTAATGGACTAAGTTCCCGTCTGTTTAGTGCTTCCAGTACTACTAATAAGTCCGTTATCTCTAAGTACATCTGCTGTAATTCCCCCATCATGAATAATATTACTTTGTTGAGGTCTAGACGTGCATGTATTACACGGAGTTGGTCGGAGTGCTTGTCTATTTCCCCTATTTTGGAGTTGAAAAGCTCGAGTTTTTGTATCAACTTATTCTGCCTTATCGTTATCTCTTCGTTAGATTTACTCATAGCCTTTAGAGAGGTTTTCATCACTGTGACTTGCTGTTTTACTAAATCTAGAGCGGCTTTCGTGTCATCCAAATCCGCTAATTTTCGGTGAATTCGTTCCGAGTCCTCGCTATTTATGGTTCTAAAAATGCTTTTTATTATTTTTCCCCCTAGGTCTATCAACCCTCTCTTAGTTCGACTGTGCGGTGTTAGCGTAGAATTTGCCTTTTCCATAAGTTCGCGTTTTTGTTTCACCCGTTTCTTAATTTCGGTTTGCCAGTGATAACAATACTCTTCCCCGACTAAGTTGTCCGTGTTGTCGCAGAGGTGGTGTATTGCGGTTTCACATTATCCGAGGTATATCAGGTGTACTCCCCACGTTGGTTTGGGTAGACGGGTTACGATGGTGAGGGGCTCAAACAATATTCCTTTGCGGGTAATCGGATGTATCTCGACCGGGGCTTGTTGGGTGGTGGCTCCCAATGTTATTAACGTAAGTAGAAGGAGCATTTCTAGAAAGACAGAGACGGTTTTAGTGGAACAGTTTTAACCTGTTGTTATGAACGCGTCGTTTTCGTTTCCCTATCATTATAGTACTATTGACCGGGCTGTTAATGGCTACTACCTTGTATGGGCCTACCCAGTGCTGGATCAATTTATTCTTTCGGGCTGCGTATCTCAATAGTGCTTGGTCCCCGAGGTGGATTTTCAATGGATTAGACTTTTGATTGTAATATTCCTTCGACTGAATTTTACCCTTTTCCAAATTCTTCCGGGCTGTTTGATAGGCTCTTTGGAGCTTGTTTCTTAGGTGTAGATAGTAATTCTCATGGTCGTACACCGGTTGGGGTTCGTTCCTTAAATTGTTGGGCAATGTAGCGGAGAACCCGTAGAGACAATCCATGGGCGTTAGATTCGTAGTTGCATGCATGCTGTTATTCCTGACGAACGTGGCTGCTCGTAGGTGCACATCCCAATCTGTTTGGTTGTCATTGACGAAATTCCTCAGGTACTCTACCAGGGGCCTATGGGATCTTTCTAATGCACCGTTGGCTTGTGGGTGATACGGGGTTGTTTCGAGTTTCCGTATCCGGAGAAATTTGCACACTTCCCTAGACGGCTCTGAAGTAAAATTAGCCCCTTGGTCTGTAATTAGTTTTTTGGTATCCTATAGCGACTTATAATTTCCTCTACGAATGCTTGGGCAACCGTCTTCGCCTCCATGTTTGGTACTGGTACGACATCCATAAAACCGGTGAGGTGAAACTAGCTTCCACACACGTAAACTCCATCCTCGACAAATCGAGGAATAAAGTCAGCGTATTGTTACCTAATTTTAATAATTAATACAAAAAAAAAATCTATTAACTAAGAAACCGATACCATGTTATAACATTTCTAAAGGTGGATCCTACCTCCCCTTATATTCATGAATAATCTATATATAAATAGGCGACACGTTTTTTTGTTATCCCTTTTACAGGAAACCAGGTGGACTTACCAGGATAAAAATTATACCATTCGAAAGATTAGTTTTTCCTCTATGTGCATCACCTAATTTTTTTTCTTAAATTTAATTATAAATTAGTTTAATTTTAAATTGAAATTAAAAAATTCAATGGGATAGTATGTGTGAATTGAGCACACGTATAGCGTAGATGATGCTTTTGGGAAGAATGTGTGAGTGTGAATGTTTTACTTTTTGCCTGGAAATATGCAACCATATGTGAATTTTTGGTTTGTGTCCCCGATGCATAACAAGTACTAAATTAGTCGAAAATCAAACCAAATGGATCAATCTTCTACTGGTGACACAAACCAAAAGAATTAAAATATAATTGCATTCCTCTACGAAAAAACTAAAATATAGAACATACTTATTTAACATTATCATTTGCATAGATCATACGTTCGACTGAATAAACAACCATTTATGCCAAATACGTGCATTATTTTCACTCAAACTTTATATCTATGCCAATGATAATGTGAGGGGCAAATGCAGCCATATCACAGACAATATTGATATGTTCATTGTTTTGCTTTTTGCCTGAAAGAAGGCAATCTTTGACTAATAAAATTGCATTCTTCCAGACAAAAGCCGAAACAATGAACATATGGCCACAGACAATAATATGGATGCATTACCACAGACAAATTTAAGGCCATCGTTTATTTATGCCATTGGTTTTTGCTAATTTGATAAAAATATATGCAAATTTAATTTCAAAAAATATAGAAAATCACAATTCTACAGTTATTTCTAGAAAACGCGAAGTTATCTTTCACGAATATTTATGGAAAGCGAACGAAAGTCTGAATTTTATCATGTTTCCCAACTTTTGTATGGACCCACATTTAAAACATTATTTAGAGAAATATAATATATGGCCAAAAGTTGGGAAATGCAAAAATAATAGGGGTTGGTCATACCCCCCAGAATGCTTGATTTAGCCGCTACGAGCCAAAAACTGTTTAAAATTGAAAATCTGAAATTATATCATATTTCCAAACTTTTGTCTGCTCGCCCTTAAAATCTCAATTTAGAGAAAAAAGAAAAGGTAGGAAATGAAGGTTGGTACGTTTGTACGAAAATTCCAGATATATTTTATTTACAATATACAATGTATTTCCCACAACTTCATAATTTAGTTAAAAACCACATGATCCACGGTTCATGTGGTTTATTGAATCGTATCCCCGTCTGTATCAGAGATGGTAAATGCAGCAAAAGCGTTTCTAAGGACTTTTACAATACAACTTAGGGCAATGTTAGATGCGCCGTGTTAATGGTATAACAGTTGACTTTCGTGGCCACTCTGTTGACAGCCGTTATGCTGTTCCTTAAAATCCATATCTTTTAGCGAAATTTGACTGTTACTTAAATGTGGAAGTTCTTGGCACAGTTACGACTGGGCCTCATTACAGTTTGCAAGAGTTTGAGGTGGAGTTGAGGGCAAAGTTTATATAGATGAAATCAATAGCTCTTTGTCCGGTCACTATGTTGGATCTACGGAAGCTAATTGGCCCATGAATGAGTATCCAATGCATTACCAGTTACGTAATATATTATAGTTCGACTTGAATGTTACTTGCCTCACCGGCAAAATGTAGTCTTTAGGGAATGAAATGTTCAGCAAGCTCTTACAAATCACAGAAGAACAAAAGTGACTGCATTCTATGAAATCAATCGAATTAGTTCTTCCGAGTTTCTATATACAGAGACGCCGATACATTATAGTTAGGTAGATAAAGAAAAGAAATCGAAAAACCTCAAAGAGGAAGTAGTAGAGCTATTGCTACATTATTTTATGTTTTATGTTGAGATGTTCCATTTGAGACTATTTTGCTTCATGTTCGAGGTCCCATAAGGATTGGGGTACTGTTGAGAACATTATTTACTGCACATTTTCAGCACATGCACGACGTGTCGCATGAAATTATGGAGAGTGGCGTGAATATTTATTAGAAGTAAAAGAGTGTTAGTCCTCTCAGCAGTTAAGAGAGTTATTTGCCATATCCTATTTGTGGTATGAACGTTCCTACAAATGCATTAGATTTGTGTAATGAATTCAAAATATTCAGGTGTGAAGACGTTTTAAGAAATTCTTCAGAAAATGATTCATATAACCGTGCCTTATTAGCTATTTAGGAAATTTTTTTCAGTAAACGATTCATTCGGTACTCCAACTAAACTTTTCGGATATAAGACTATTTTACTCTGTGGAGATTTTTGACGAATATTGCCACCTACATCTCACGGTACACGTGTACCACTTATTGAGATACCGCTTATTGCCTCACTTCATGGTCCAAAATTTCAAAATTCCACAAAATAACTTTTACTCAAAACATGAAAGCTTTACCTCATGAGACTGAATTCGTTGAATTTCTTAAATCTCTTGGTAATGGAACTTAACCCACATTTCCAGATTACAGCCAAGATGTTATTGAAATTCCTTCCCATTTAGTTAGCTGCAACTTCGTGATTCCAGATACTTATGGCAATGTATCTGAAACCATAAAGTCTAACGATATTCTCAATTCGGTTATATTAGCTCCCAAATATGAAGGCTGTACTTTCATTGATGCAGAAATCTCTAACAGCCTGGCCGGAGAGAAACGAATATATTTGAGTTCCGATAAAATCTTGAGTGATGATTATAGAGAGCAAAATAATTTTCCAGTAGAATTTTTAAACTCAGTTGATGTAAGTTGGCTCCCGATCCCACAAATTTATTTTAAAAACCAAATTGCATACTTTTACTTATTCGTAATGTGTGTACAGGACATGACTTGCTTGGTCAATGGTACACCTATTCGTTTAGTTCAAATGCAAAAGAAAATTTTTTGGATTGTGAGATTTTAGCAGGAGTTTTCCGAAACACACCTATTTCGACACGTGTGACGTATTTTTGCCTTTTCCTTTTCAAGAAACTCAACTTCCCGTCATTCTGGCTTTTGCGATGACAATAAATAAATCCCAGGGGCAAACGTTTCAAAAATCAGGAATCTTACTCAAACAACCTATATTTTCTCACTGTTAATTGTATGTTGTAGCCAGTAGAGTTAGATCGTTTAACCGATTGCCTGTTTATATGTACTAGGGGGGCGCCCCCTGCTCGCTACGCTCGCCAACCCCCGCCTTTCGCTCCGCTCACTCTAATAGCTCGCGCATGGAGCTATATATACAGTAGCATTGTAAGTAAAAAGGTTATTTAGTTCAGACTGTAGTAGCAATCATTTCAGCTCATTTTGCACGTCAAAGTACATCTATATTGAATGAGGCCCTATCTATAATTATCAAAAACCTTGCGGGTGCGGTTGCGGATCTTAAAAGATCTTAAAATTTTCTCATACAAAATACTTTTTTGTAAAAATTCTTTCATCTTCTGCCAAATGACCTTGGCTTTGTGTTTCAGAAATACATATAAACACGCAATCGGTTAAACGATCTAACTCTACTGGCTACAACATACAATTAACGGTGAGAAAATACAGGTTGTTTGAATAAGATTCCTGATTTTTGAAACGTTTGCCCCTGGGATTTATTAATTGTCATCGCAAAAGCCAGAATGACGGGAAGTTGAATTTCTTGAAAGGAAAAAGGCAAAAATACGTCACACGTGTCAAAATACGTGTGTTTCGGAAAACTCCTGCTAAAATCTCACAATCCAAAAAATTTTCTTTTGCATTTGAACTAAACGAATATGGTAGGTGTACCATTAACCAAGCAATTCATGTCCTGTACGCAAATTACGAATAAGTAAAAGTATGCAATTTGGTTTTTAAAATAAATTTGTGGGATCGGGAGCCAACTTACATCAACTGAGGTTAAAAATTCTACTGGAAAATTATTTTGCTCTCTATAATCATCACTCAAGATTTTATCGGAACTCAAATATATTTTTGTTTCTCTCCGGCCAGGCTGTTAGAGATTTCTGCATCAATGAAAGTACAGCCTTCATATTTGGGAGCTAATATAACCGAATTGAGAATATCGTTAGACTTTATGGTTTCAGATACATTGCCATAAGTATCTGGAATCACGAAGTTGCAGCTAACTAAATGGGTAGGAATTTCAATAAAATCTTGGCTGTAATCTGGAAATGTGGGTAAAGTTCCATTACCAAGAGATTTAAGAAATTCAACGAATTCAATCTCATGAGGTAAAGCTCTCATTTTTAGAGTAAATGTTATTTTGTGGAATTTTGAAAATTTGGACCATCAAGTAAGGCAATAAGTGGTATCTCAATAAGTGGTACACGTGTACCGTGAGATGTAGGTGGCAATATTCGTCAAAAATCTCCACAGAGTAAAATAGTCTTATATCCGAAAAGTTTAGTTGGAGTACCGAATGAATCGTTTTCTGAAAAAAATTTCCTAAATAGCTAATAAAGCACGGTTATATGAATCATTTTCTGAAGAATTTCTTAAAACGTCTTCACACATGAATATTTTGAATTCATTCCACAAATCTAATGCATTTGTAGGAACGTTCATACCACAAATGGGATATGGCAAATAACTCTCTTAACTGCTGAGAGGACTAACACTCTTTTACTTCTAATAAATATTCACGCCACTCTCCATAATTTCATGCGATACGTCTTGGATGTGCTGAAAATGTGCAGTAAATAATGTTCCCAACAGTACCCAAATCCTGATGGGACCTCGAACATGAAGCAAAATAGTCTCAAATGGAACATCTCAACATAAAACATAAAATAATGTAGCAATAGCTCTACTACTTCCTCTTGGAGGTTTTTCGATTTCTTTTCTTTATCTACCTAAATATAATGTATCGGCGTCTCTGTATATAGAAACTCGGAAGAACTAATTCGATTGATTTCATAGAATGCAGTCAATTTTGTTCTTCTGTGATTTGTAAGAGCTTGCTGATCATTTCCTTCCCTAAAGACTACATTTTGCCGGTGAGGCAAGTAACATTCAAGTCGAACTATAATATATTACGTGACTGGTAATGCATTGGAAACTCATTCATGCGCCAATTAGCTTCCGTAGATCCAACATAGTGACCGGAAAAAAAGCTATTGATTTCATCTATATAAACTTTGCCTTCAACTCCACCTCAAACTCTTCCAAACTGTAATGAATCACAGTCGTATCCCTTGTTAACATATTTGTGCATATATTTAAGGTTCTTAACTATGCCAAGAACTTCCACATTTAAGAAGCAATCAAATTTCGCTAAAAGATATGGATTTTAAGGAACAGCATAACGGTTGTCAACAGAGTGGCCACGAAAGTCAACTGTTATACCATTAACACGGCGCATCTAACATTGCCCTGAGTTGTATTGTAAAAGTCCTTAGAAAAGCTTTTGCTGCATTTACCATCTCTGATACAGACGGGGATGCGATTCAATAAACCACATGAACCGTGGATCATGTGGTTTTTAACTAAATTATGAAGTTGTGGGAAATACATTGTATATTGTAAATAAAATATATCTGGAATTTCCGTACAAACGTACCAACCTTCATTTCCTAACTTTTCTTTTTTCTCTAAATTGAGGTTTTAAGGGCGAGCAGACAAAAGTTTGGAAATATGATAAAATTTCAGATTTTCAATTTTAAACAGTTTTTTGCTAGTAGCGGCTAAATCAAGCATTCTAGGGGGTATGACCAACCCCTATTACTTTTTCATTTCCCGACTTTTGGCCATATATCATATTTCTCTAAATTATGTTTTAAATGTGGGTCCATACAAAGGTTGGGAAACATGATAAAATTCAGACTTTCGTTCGCTCTCCATAAATATTCGTGAAAGATAACTTCGCGTTTTCTAGAAATAACTGTAAAATTGTGATTTTCCATATTTTTTGAAACAAAATTTGCATATATTTTTATCAAATTAGCAAAAAACAATGGTATAAGTAAACGATGGCTTTAAATTTGTCTGTGGTAATGCATCCATATTATTGTCTGTGGCCATATGTTCATTGTTTTGGCTTTTGTCTGGAAGAATGCAATTTTATTAGCCAACGGTTGCCTTCTTCCAGGCAAAAAACAAAAGAATGAACATGTGAATATTGTCTGTGATATGGCTGCATTTGCCCCTCACATTATCATTGGCATAGATATTAGGTTTGAGTGAAAAGAATGCACGTATTTGGCATAAATGGTTGTTTATTCAATCGAACGTATGATCTATGCAAATGATAATGTTAAATTAGTATGTTCTTTATTTTAATTTTTTCGTAAAGGAATGCAATTATATGTTAATTCTTTTGGTTTGTGTCACCAGTAGAAGATTGATCCATTTGGTTTGATTTTCGACTAATTTAGTACTTGTTATGTATCGGGGACACAAACCAAAAATTCACATATGGTTGCATATTTCCAGGCAAAAAGTAAAACATTCACACGCACACATTCTTCCCAAAAGCATCATCTACGCTATACGTGTGCTCAATTCACACATACTATCCCATTGAATTTTTTAATTTCAATTTAAAATTAAACGGTTTTATAATTAAATTTAAGAAAAAAAAATAATTGCTGCAGGTAGAGGAAGATAGAAGCTTTCGACTGATATAAATTTTATCCTGGTAAGTCGATTTGGTTTCTCATAAAAGGGATAACAAAAAAACATGTCGCCTATTTATATATAGATTTCTGAAACACAAAGCCAATGTCATTTGGCAGAAGATGAAAGAATTTTTACAAAAAGTATTTTGTATGAGAAAATTTTAAGATCTTTTAATATCCGCAACCACACCCGCAAGGTTTTTGAAAATTATAGATAGGGCCTCATTCAATATAGATGTACTTTGACGTACAAAATCAGCTGAAATGATATCTACTACAGTCTGAACTAACTAACCTTTTTACTTACAATGCTACTGTATATATAGCTCCATGCGCGGGCTATTAGAATGAGCGGAGCGAACAACGGGGGTTGGCGAGCGTAGCGAGCAGGGGGCGCCCCCCTAGTACAAGTAATTTCAACCACAACCTTGGATAAACTCTCGAAAGACTTACTTAAAAGTACCTCGATAAATCATATCATATATCACATACATAATTATATTTCAGGTTAACATCGCTTTTCGTTGACAATGTTTCGTAAAATCCGTTGCCCATACACGTTAACAAAAACATTTTTCGTTTCACAAATACCTATTTAAGTTGACTGATTGAATTAGAAGGGGGATTTAATTGAACAACCAAAGTATATATACATATAAAAACTGTTTCAATATCCACTCTGTATCACATTATTATTAAATCTCAACACTTAATGGCATAAATCTGCCTCTTAATGGGGTTAGAACCTTCTCATAGGATTTGGCTTGATTGTATAATCGCGCATGCCTACATAAAAAATATATGAATATACACAAAAAGAATTTTAAATGCGTTCTCTTCAATTGCCGTACACACAAAAAAACACGCACAAAAACCAAAAAAGGGGGTCTTTCAATGTTTCACCATTTTCTTCATCCATACGAAAGGATTCATTGCTGGATTGAAAATTGCTTAAAATACCTTTATCGGTTCGTTATTGACTCATTCAAATTCTGTGTTATGGTCGTAACTGTAAACGACATTAATCTCATCTACAAAATATCTAAGAAAGTTCGAAAATACGTGGCATCGCTCCTTTTCGAGGACCAACAAAACGTAGAATTGCGTTCGAAAAAACCGTCGAATGATTGCAATCGCAAGACCACCTAAACGAAAATTCATTTCGGGACGAATTTACCGACACTTACCCGGGTAGATGCCACGTAGCGATGTTTATGAACCAATCTACAGAAACTCACTCTATCAACCTTTCGACTATAAATTTTTCGCGGCATGACCGAGAATGAGTATGGTATCTTGCATAGGATGCAGCGTTGGCTCACAGGGGAATTAAAAATGCTATGCGAATCCCTGAAACCAGATCCACTAGAATATTATCAAATAAACTGTAAACCTTGTCTGACTTGTGGAACACTTTTTGCGAGAACGACTCCAAGAAAAGAAATCATCTTAAATACAAACCTCTGGATGATTATGCCAAATTAAGGTGTTTTGGTTGGGTCGAAACTACGAAGGGATGTTTAAATAAAAGAATTCAGAATCTGATCCTCGCTGACGAACAGCAAGAACAGCAAGAAACAAACACCGAAGAACCCGAATCACGAACTATCGTTGTTTCTCCCATCAGTTATCTTAGCGCAGCCACTACGTCCTCCAATAACAATCGTGGAAAAATACCCCCTATCACTCGTTCCAAGAACGAGTCTTCCCCGACGTATAAAATCAACCTTCTTCGAGCTGAAACCGAACGGAGCAAACATATATTGAGATTATCAAACAGCATTCTCACAAAAAGTCTGACGGGGGCGAAGAAATCAGTAATAAATTGAAAGGTCATTCTTCTCGACCATTTTTCATTTTCATTTTGTACAACGAATTAATTCTACTCTCTCTCCCCTAAACGAAGATTCCAGGTCTTACACAAGAGACGAAATCCTTTTAAATTCTTTACTCAATGACAATGAAACTCAAGCTGTAAGAGCTCCCGAGTATGGCCTACTAAATGAGTATGACTAAAGTTTTACCGATAAAAAAACGTAACCCAATCACAAATCACGTACTGGAGCATGCTTCCCGGTTGAAAGGAAGACCACGGAACCCGACAAACTGGAATGAAATTGCCGGAGGACCAATTAACCCTCACAGACCTCAGCTTCAAAGACCTCCACCAAAATGCTTCAAATGTGGTTAACCTGGAGATATAGCACCACAATGCTCTGATGAAAACCGACAAATTCCTCCCCGAAACAAAACGCGTTCCGCATATCATATCTACGTCGCCTTCGTCAACAGGGCAAAATTATTTTGCAGATACTCTAAAAGGACGGGAGGCGAAATCAACGAGTGCCAGACTATACCAGCCAACAATTCAAGGTTGCACTTCTCCAACCCATCGGTAGAAAAACAACGAGATCAAAGAGTCCAGGAAGAAAATCCCTCACGACCAAATACCCAAACCGATACAGAACGTATTAAGTCAAAAAACTGGTCAATGCGGAGACAAATGGCCGGCCGATCACCGTTGCCGTAACCGAAGTCCGACGTATAAAATACTATTTCAACGAAACCCCTCTTATTTTCGAAGAAAGAAGGATGTTAGTAGTACCTATCAACCTTGATCACCGAAACATTACCAGTGTCTCCCACTAACTTTAGGCAAATCGACCAAAACTGAACTAAAACACCGGATCTGAGATAAGTTTGTTGAAATTCTCCTCCTTAACTTCCGAAAGTAAATACAACCAGGACGTAATCTATAATGTCAATACCTTACTTTCTCCATATATCCCCGCCAAGGGCATTGCCTTGCGGACGGAGCTACTAGACGATTCGCCCCTCTCAAGCATTCATTTCCCATCATTGGCAAGGAATCTTCCCTATCTTACGACAGCCTACTCGGTCACTACTTTCTCCGAGGGACGACTGCTACTATCAACAACAAAACGAAAACCATTTCCTTATTGCTCTGTTCCGAAACCTCTTGTCAGAAAAGCAGCTAACTTCTCCTCTTGCTTGTTGGAGAACAAGTGACATTAAAACTCTTCCAGCTCGGGTTGAAATGGTTATTTCAGTGCCAGCATCGACCAAAGCCGAAACTGAAATAGTCACCATTAACAAAGAAATCTTGCCAGGCGTTATATTGGGCAATACAATTGCAAAACCAATACACGGATCAGTTGATATCCTTGTTCTAAACAACAATGAAAACAAAGTAACCCTACGAAGAGAAGATATCTATTCAGGGAGAGCGGGTAAACTGTAATAAAACAACCTCTTTTTATTGAGAGGAAAATATGGAAAAAACCTCTCATTTATTGTCACTTTTATAATACATAGTACACTTTCCACTTTCCGTCCTTTCCATCTGAGCTCAGAACTCTTACCAAGTTCCCGGTCTCAACCACCAACGTTCCACCTTCTATTTTTTCTTCTTCTTCCGCTATTTGCCGATTAACCCTTTTTAAAGCCTTTCAATTTTCCTCCAAATGACAACGGAGTTGTCAATACAACACAACACTCAGGTCCAAAACCAACTAATTTTCAATCTATAGGTAATATACAAAGTTTCTGTACTGCTCGCCTTTGTTAGTCGGAGTTTCCACACTTACGTTCCTTACTAAGCCCTCCTTGCTTGGTAATAGCTCAGCTATCCTTCCAAGAACCCAACTAGCGGGCGGGAAATTCTCACTCATCAGCGCAACTATCTGCCCTACTTGGACACTCTCCTTTCCACGTCTCCATTTTATTCGTTCTTGGAGTGTCGCGAGATATTCCAGATGCAATCTGTCTGAAAACAAATGGTGTACCATTGTCGCTGAATAACTTCTCACATCGTCCGCGTCGAGCTACGAATCGTTCATAAAAAGCGATGAACGCCAGTCATATCCGTAACGATGTCTAAATGAATGGCTTTTGTCCTCAAGCAGACGAGAACAGCGAACAAACACTTTTTCCTATCATACCTGCCCTTACCTGCTGCAAATTGCACTTCAAACGGTCCTGCATAATCTATTCCAGTGAATAAAAAAGATTTTCCAGCTTGCACTTTTTCCGCCGGCAGGTCTGACATTAACTGGCTTTCCATCCTAGCATTATATCGAACACAGACAATACACTTGTGAACGAAATTGCGTAACTATTTTCTTAATTTCGGAATCCAATATCTTTCCCGAATGTTTTGCATCATGGCTTGAATACCATCATGCTTTAACTTCCGATGAATATTATCGATTAAAAGATATGCTAATCGTGAACCATTTGGTATGATGACGGGGTGTCTCATTTCATAATAGATCTCCGCTCTGGATAGTCGACCTCCAACTCGTAATAACCCTCTATTATCTAAAATGTGTTTGAGTGGTTCAACACTACTTATTTCCGGTATTCACTTGCCATGACGCAATGCAGTCAATTCTTTATTATAATATTCCTCTTGTGTTTTATGTAGAAGGTATGTCATAGCTTCCACTTGCTCCATCAATGTTGGCCGTATAATTCGATTTATAGAAGCATCTTTCCGAGAGCGACGATTAAATTTCTTTTTAGAACGAAGTTTTCCGGTACTTTCCATAACATTCCTTGAACAATTGCCTTTAAACCGTTTGACATAGCAAATGATGTTAACAACTTTTTCCAACTTTCCAACATGTTCCAATAAGAACACGTTACTTTCCGACCCAATTCTCAATTGACCTTTAAACTCAATTAGCGAAAACACTAGATTCTCATTCAATTTCCTTAGAAATTTCTTCTGAAGTCTTTTCCGAAATATCCTTCATGACACTTCTTTTTGGCCTTTTGTCTGGAGGTAGAATCAGCCACTCCAGCAATGCAACCACAATTTGTTTCTTACCATATCCTTTGACGAAATCCCTCTTGTCAGCAAATCTGCTGGATTGTCGAAGCCACTGATGTGGTTCCAATGCCTGATTTCCGTGTTTCTTTGGATGGAAGAAACTCTGGTTGCCATTATGTTTTTAAATCTCGAGGTACTTTCCAAAGCCAATAAAACGCTACGCTTGAGTCCATCCATAAAACATAATCCATTGACGACCATTCCATTTCAAACATTGTTTTCGTCAGCAACCGAGCAAGTAATTCTGCCGCGCATAACTCTAATCTAGGTATCGATACAATCTTAAGTGGAGCCACACGTGACTTCGAGATAAGTAAATTAGTAGTCACCCTTCTATTAGGATGTTCCGCTCTTACATACAGCACAGCACCCATTGCAGGACACTATCCGAAAATGCATGAATCTGTATTCTCATTCCATTTCCTGTTCCAAGCCAACGCTCAGTTTTAAAACTTTCCAAATGAATAATTTCTTTCCAATATTCCCTCGCTCTAGTCTCCAATTCAGGTGGTAAATTGTAGTCTCAATCATCTCGAAATCTCCACAGATCTTGAATAAGAATCTTTCCTCGAACTATCACTGGAGCTACGTATTTAAACGTTGCGCAACTAGACTTACTATTTTCCTTTTTGTCAATTCTCTTTCCAACATTGGTGACTTCACCACAAACGGCAATTTATCCGACTCCACCAACCATTTCACACCTAAAATGGTTGTTTCCTCCGGGCTTGGAAACAGCATGCTCCTTTCCACCACTGAATCCATAGCTTTCAATACTATTGTGCAATTGGACTTCAATACTATTGTGCATCTTCGCAGTTAGAATCCCGCGACTTTCAATATCGAATCCATTTCTTTTGCCTGCTTAATCGTTTCACTCTCCGTCTCTTTGCCGGTTACACAATCATCCATATAAAAATCTTCTTCAATTGCTTTTGCAGCTTCTGGGTAGACCTCTTTCGCTTCTCTTGCGCATTCAATAACTGAGCGCACGGCAATAAATGGAGAAGATTTCATTTCAAAGATAATTACTGTCAGCCAATACTCACGTAAAGGTTGTTGACTATTTTCACTCCAAAAGATTCTTTGTAGATTCCATTGGTCACGTGCTAATCGAACTTGATTAAACATACGCTTAATATCAGCGTAAACGACAAATCAGTGCCTACGTACACGCGATAATGTCCAATGTAAATCTTTTTTATTGATTTCACTGCGAGCTTTTGAACATCATTGATTGAGTTACCTCTATCCGTCTGGCAACTTCCATCATAAACAATGCGATTATTTTTCGCGATACAATGGTATGGTATGTGATAAACATATCCCCTGGCTCTTGGACTTTCCGAAACAGATTGCATATATCCTGAACGGATTTGGTCTCGCATTGCTTCTACGTATATTTCATTCAATTCCGGACTTTCAATTCTTTTCCTTTCCGTATACATATATCTTCTTAATGCGACTTGGCGTGAACTACCAAGATCCATTCCCTCATCTTTCAACGGAATGCGTGCAACATATTTTCCAGTATGTTCTCGAAAGTGGGTTTGCATGAAGTGCTCTTCCACTTCCGATTCCTCAGTTAACAGAGGAGGATATTCAACAATTTGATCCTGGATCCGTAATGTTTCCAATAACTTATCCAACTGATCTTCCTTTTTGTATTCAATGACAGGCATTGCCTTCATTTCGTCCGCATACTTTCCAAAAACAATCAATCCAAGTTCAGTTTTCAAAATTGTTGTGCCGTTGATGGATCCTTCCACTACTGAAGTTATCATTTTCGCAAAAAGTCCTGCACCGAAGAGTAAAACCACCGGTGCTGGTTCCCAAAAATTAGGATCCGCCATCGGTACCCTGGGTATATCGATGAATTGACCACTGTTCAAATATTGAGTTGGTAATGTAAAGTTCCACTGACTTCCCTTCGGCAAAACAGAGAAAACATCCTTCAAAACGTTATTTGACTCATACTATTGAATCTTTATGCCGTATAGCGAATGGATTCCCATCTATGCTAACAAAATTTCGAGCTGTAGGAATCTGGAATGATTTCAATCAAGGTACTAGCTCTTGACAGACTCAATTCGGGGTAGCTACCGTATCACAGAGGGATTTATAAACACTAAATTTTCAACTCCAATTCTTACCTTAGAATGTATTCACTACTATTCGAAATATTAAAGGTCTCTAAGTGTGTTCTACACTCATCTTTAGTATTACTAATCTTTCCGATCTTTCCTGAAGTATTTTCCTTTTTATTTTTGGCATTCCTTAATTCATTGTTTAACAATCTTTCCTTAGCCCTTAACAAATTCAATTTTCCATTGCCAATATCTAAATTATTTTTCCATAAATGGTTGTGTTTGTGTTGACGGGAAAACGTCGTTCTTCTCGTTGAGTATGTACATTAGTAGCCAGTCTAACATTCTTGTGTTACAAAACATCGTCATTTTTCATTCGCTGATAACTACGAGACTAGTAATGCGATAACAACGTGTTGTGACTGAACCTAGGCCCAGTCACACATTTCCATTATTTTCTCCCATTTTCACATACCCCCTTCTTGTAAAAAGAAAACAAAAACCTTTCATCGGAACCCATCCGTTCCCAGCTAAAAATTCCAAGGCTCATTTTGGATCCCATGCGCGATAATTCTGTCGCGATCAAGCCTTATCACCAAGATGAAACTTGATCGCGACAGAATAAATAACCATGCGCGATAAATTTCCCGTTGCGATCAGGTTTTATCACTCTGATAAAATTTGATCGCAACCAAGTCGTAGCATCGCGACGAACTGTCGCAATCGGATTTCATCACCGTCGTGTTGAAATCTGTTCGCATAAGTTCGTAATAATTAAATAAGGCGCGGATTGCGCGCATTTTCCGTCGCCGTTAGCGACTTGCCGAAAATGTGCGTCATCAAATTCTGTCCCGTTTTAAGGACCCCAAAATGACGCGCATTTTCAGTCGCTCTTTGTCTGGTGACACTACAAGTCGCCCAACCTCTGTTCTCTTGGTTTTGATAAAGCGAAGTTAAAACGACGGTCACTGGGAAAATCCCGGCTCGCGGATAGGCATGTTTTTTTGGAAAGTAAAAATTGCAATTTATAATATCTTTATATATATAAAACAAGATCTTTTTACAAAAGTTTGTCGCGGCAAAACTCCGGATCTACCAGGACAAGTTTTATGAAATTTGGTGGGATTTAGTCTTATTAGAAGGAGAATGTTTTTGTGAAGTTTCAAAGAAATTCGCCAAAAACTTTTCGAGATATGGTAGTTTTAAAGTTTTGGTCGTTTTGATTTTAAGAGAGCATCTTCCTTCCGTGCGAAAGCTTGAAATAAAGAAATTAAGAGCGATCGTTTCTCTCGAGTACAAATTTTTACCGATTTCTCTCACTCTCTTGAGCATGAACTGTATTCGCGAGAACAATTCGGTAGTTTGATTCCATAATATCTCTTAATTTTAAGTAGAGTTCTCTTGATATGATGGATCCATGGATTCATACTAGAGATGGATGCGACTTCATGTCATGTGGTTTTCGATTAGGAAATGGGGGTTGATTTACTTTTGGATCTTCTTATGCCCATCTCGAATACGAAAACGTCAACCTTTACTTGCGTATTAGAGAACCGTTACTTTTCGCTTTTGCAAATCGGAACAAAAGCTCTCTCTCAAGAATTCTCTATGATTTGACACTCTGTATTTCCGTAGAGCCGGTTTTAATTGTTTTCTACAAATTTTTCTCGGGTTATTCAATACAATTTTGGTTCACTAAACCCTTAGCAGGTAGATTTGTTCAAATTGGTGGAAAATGGTAAATATTTTTTTGAGTTTCAGATTGTAGGACATCATAGTTTCCGGGAATCCCAAGTTGACCGATTTTCTTCCGGTTTGAAGGGTTCTTTTCCGGTAGAAATTTGAATTTTTAACGGTTTTTTGCGCGTAGCGGCTAAACGAAGCGTCCTACGGGGTTCATATGTATGACCGACCCCCACTATTTTGACATTTTCTACCTTCCTTTCATACATCATTTTTCTCTACATTAAGGTTTTAAAGGTATGCATTCAAAAGATCGGAAAATTGATAAAATTCAGATTTTGAATTTTTAACGATTTTTTGTTCCTAGCGGCTAAACGAAGCATCCTACGGAATTCATACGTATGACCAACCCCCATTTTTTTTAAATTTCCTAACTTTGAATCCCAAGTTGACCAATTTTCTTCCGGTTTGAAGGGTTCTTTTGCGGCAAAAATTTGAATTTCATACGGTTTTTTGCCCGTAGCGGCTAAACGAAGCGTCCTACGGGGTTCATATGTATGACCGACCCCCACTATTTTGACATTTTCTACCTTCCTTTCATACATCATTTTTCTCTACATTAAGGTTTTAAAGGTACGCATTCAAAAGATCGGAAAATTGATAAAATTCAGATTATGAATTTTTAACGATTTTTTGTTCCTAGCGGCTAAACGAAGCGTCCTACGGAATTCATACGTATGACCGACCCCCATTTTTTTTAAATTTCCTAACTTTGAATCCCAAGTTGACCAATTTTCTTTCGGTTTGAAGGGTTCTTTTCCCGTAAAAATTTGAATTTTTAACGGTTTTTTGCCCGTAGCGGCTAAACGAAGCGTCCTACGGGATGCATATGTATGACCAACCCCCACTGTTTTGACATTTCCTACCGTCCCTTGATACATCATTTTTCTCTAAATTGAGGTTTTAAAGGTGTGCATTCAAAAGATCGGAAAATTGATAAAATTCAGATTTTCAATTTTTAACGATTTTATGTTCCCAGCGGTTAAACGAAGCATCCTACGGAGTTCATACGTATGACCGACCCCCATTTTTTTTAAATTTCCTAACTTTGAATCCCAAGTTGACCAATTTTCTTCCGGTTTGAAGGGTTCTTTTGCGGCAAAAATTTGAATTTCATACGGTTTTTTGCCCGTAGCGGCTAAACGAAGTGTCCTACGGGGTTCATATGTATGATCAACCCCCACTATTTTGACATTTCCTACCTTTTTTTCATACATAATTTTTTTTTACATTTAGGTTTTAAAGGTATGCATTCAAAAGATCGGAAAATTGATAAAATTCAGATTATGAATTTTTAACGATTTTTTGTTCCTAGCGGCTAAACGAAGCGTCCTACGGAGTTCATACGTATGACCGACCCCCATTTTTTTTAAATTTCCTAAATTTTTCAATCCATCTTTTTTCTCTGAATTGAGTTTTTAAAAATGTGTCCAAACAAAAGTTATGATATATGATAAAATTCAGATTAAAATTCGTAAACGCAAAATCTCGCGTTTTTCGGAAAAATTTTGTAACTTTTTATATATTTGAAACTCAATTTGTATATTTTTTCTTTAAATCAATAGAAATACTATTACACAGAAAACAGAAATTTTTGAGTAAATTTTACTCTCCAATGGTACACATTTTGGTTTGTGTTTGTTTTGTGCAAATTTCAGAACATCAAAATTGTGTGCATTGTGTGTACATGTACATTGTGTTCCATGCGCGAAATTTTGTATCAGCCCCCTTCCAGTTATTGTGATCACTCATTCCCTATTTGTCAATCAAACATCAACATCAATTCGCGCACTGTCTGTTCTTTGAACGTTGAAGACGGTCAAAGGCGCATACGGCCCATGGACCTTTTGTCTGCTGTTACGTGTGTGATGTTGGAAAAAAATGGGTAGAGAGTCACATGGGATCGCGACATCTGGTAAATTATTTTGTCTGTGATTAAACCTTAACTTTTTTTGTAAGTAGAAGAAAGTAATATTTTTCAACAAATTCGCCGAAAATAAATTTACACGGCTAACGTGGGCGTATTGTTCATGTGGCCGATCGGATCGGATTAACCTCTCAAATATTACTGTGCCATAAAAAATTTACATCCGGTACTAATCGAAGAACAGCAAAAAGTTAACCAGTTTTGTTTGAGTTTCAACCGGCAATCTATAAATCCTTATTTGTTTCATTGTTGTCACCGAACATAGGATAAATTTCGATTTCTTATAACTACTATATTTCAATTTTTTTGTAACTTTAAAAGCTTAGTAATAATTCCAAAATTGTCTCTTTTTGAAAGAGTGCTTGAATAGTTGTTTTAAGTTTATTTCTCATTTTCTTATTAAGCACTATTCATACTTTAAATTTATTATCCATTTTACGGCGAAAATTTGTAGCCAAACGTTAATAAAAACATTGTTGAAAAAGTCAAAGATTTTTTGGAAGTTTTTGAACTTATGTTACAATCAAAAGATAACTGCTAAGAATCAAAAATCTATAACTAAAGAAAAACAACACATATATAGTATCAACATATACAGTATACAAAAAATAAGCAGTTTTACGTAATGCCCAGCAAAGCGGGCGGGTACAGCTAGTATATTTATAATTAGTTCGATCAAATACTATAAATAAATACTATATTTTGTATTTTTAAGAAGAAACACCTTTATTTTGTGTCACAACTTTATTTTTTAAGACAAGAAGACAAGATGGCTGACCAGAACGAGAATATAGAATGACACAGACTCGGAGTCAATAATGACAGGAACCGAATCATAAGACTCCGAGTCACTATTCATAAAACAGATATAACATTTCCTCCCTCCTTTGTATAAAAATGAGCATTACGCAGGCATAAAGAAATTTGGAGGTCGGCGATGTCGTCTTGATCTTCGTAGAGGTGGATTCTGCTAAGTGCTTCTATTTCCACCTGGTGAGTAAGGTGACGGTGGCCGAACTGGCGGTGTTCAAACCAAAATTGAAAAACTTTATTTATATGATCTATATTTAGCCAAAAAATTTTTTAACCAAAATTGAAACACTTTATTTTTCTGATCTATATATTTGTTCAAAACCAATTTGTATTTTACTCGAAGTCACCAATGCAAGCGAAGTTTTTCAGTTCGATGTGTAATTGGTAGCAATTAACTTGTTGGATTTGACGTTCAGTGGCTAAAGGGGTTGCCAATGTTTCTAAATCCGTTCATGCTGCCCCCAATACTGTCTCAGGACAGTATTGTTATCTGTGGTTGATTGTTGATGGATCGCCGATGGATTGAGTGGTGCCGTGGTTGATTGGCAATGGACAAAGTTTATTCATCGGTTGTTTCATTGTGCCGTCCTTTATTTTTAGCGTGGCAACACAAACCAATTGATCTTTTCTGGGGTGCACCTCGATGATTCTGCCCCTTGCCCACTCGTTCGGTGCTAGACGATCATCTTTGATGAGAGGCAGGTCGTTTACCTCAAGGTTTTTTGTTCTTGTTGCCACTTTGGAAGATATTGTAGATGTGAGAGCCAATCCGATGACCATTTGGACCAAAATTGCTGGATGATTTGTTGTAAGGCAATGTAGTTGTTGCTGAGCGTTAGTCTTGCGGTTGACTGTTCTGGAGGTGGTGCAAGTAATGCATCGTCGATTAAGAAATGACCGGGTGTTAATACGTCCAAGTCATCGGGGTCTGCTGTAAGCGGACATAAAGGACGCCAATTCAGACATGCTTCTATCCGGATTAAGACAGTTGAGAGGTCCTCATACGTCATGCTTATACCCTGCACGATACGTTTTAAATGATGTTTCGTCGATTTAATATTCGCCTCCCAGATTCCTTCAAAAATCGGTGCGTGTGGTGGCGTGAAGTGCTATTGAATGCCTTTGTCAGCAAGTTGGGTTACAACATTTTGTTCAATCGATTCAACAAATGCCCTTCGGTTGATGACACTGTCAGCCCCTACGAAATTGGTTCCGTTGTCACTAAAAATCTCACGACATTAGCCTCGACGACCGATGAATCTATGCAATGCCATGAGAAAATGTTCGGTTGACATTCCAGTGACGGCTTCCAAATGAATTGCCTTTGTTGCAAGGCAGATGAAAATTACGATGTAACCCTTATACTTGGTGTTGCCCCGAAATTTCGATGATTTGAGCTCGAAAGCTCCGGTGTAATCAATTCCAGTTGCTTCGAATCGTCTAGTACGTTGATTGACCCGGTGAAATGACCCCATCATTTGACTTAATGGTTCTGGTTTAACTCGAAAGCAAGTTATGTACTTTCGAATTCTTGATGCAACAGTTTGTCGTGCTTTGACGACCCAATAGTTTTGCCGTAGATTGACTAAGGTGAGTTGTACTCCTCTATGTAACATGTTTTGGTGCGAATTGTCGATTAACAGCCGAGTAAAATGATGCCTGTTTGGCACTATGATTGGATGTTTCTGGCAATAGGGCAAATTCGATCGTTGGAGTCTGCCCGATACGCGAAGCAATCCTGTTGAATCTTCGATGAACGGAGCTAAACCCTTGATTGTTGACTTGTTGGGTAACGGTTCCTTCAATTTGATGCAAGCTATCTCTTGTCCGAAAGCTTCAGCTTGGACCAGTTTGATTAGTTTGTGCAGACTTTCTTGCAGCTCGATGACTAGAAGCGGTCCCTTTCTTCGTTGCCATTGATTTTTCTTACAAGCGTTGTAACAGTAACGATGCATCCAGGCGTTTACGCGAATCAGTTTAGTTAATGATGAATAGTGATAGATGATTGAATCACCTTTGATGACTACATGAACTTGAACTTTGGTTGACCTTGCTTCCAGTTCCTCTTCGGTGAATGTGTGAATGTTTTGGGGCTAGGTTGGCCAATGGATGCTATCTTGACTGAACCATATTGGACCCTTCCACCATAAGTCGAAATCGGATAGCTTCTTATGTGTTAGGCCGCGAGTAGCACAATCAGCCGGATTTGGCTTTGTATCGACGTGACTCCAATTTACTTTCGATGATCTAGCCAATAATTTGCTCACACGATTTGCTACGAAAGTCTTCTAATGTGCTGTATCGCCCTTTATCCAGCGCAGTACTATCACTACAAAATTACATTGGAATGTTGTTGTTGTATAAACGAAGATGTTTCTTGGTCCATAATGCAATTCAGGTAGCTAATTCAGCTCCACATAATTCCACTCGAGGTGTTGTTAGTATTGGTTTCGTTGATGTTGTTTTGCTTTTGGCGGTTAATAGATGGGTGTACACATCTCTATTTTCATCTTGAATCCGAATGTATACTGCGGCTGCGAATGCCATAGTTGCTCCATCACAAAACGTATGTAGCTGCACTGATTCGATTTGCGGTGAATAGTTTATCCATCGAGACATGGATATTTCGTTGATTGCTGGAAGTTCGGTGACGAACTCTGTCAAATCTCTGTTGATGTTGTTTGTTACCTTATCATCCCAGCCCAAAGGTGTGTTGTTAGATCCTTGATTGCATGTCCATACTTGCTTGAGAATAATTTTTGATGTAACGATGACTGGTGCGAGAAACCCTAAAGAATCGAACAACCGAACTGTGGTTGATAGGATGGTTCTTTTTGTTACAATAGTTGGAAGTTTGAATTTCAATTTGAATTTGAGTACGTCTCCGGTTGGTTGCCAACCCATGCCTAGCGTGTTAACCACTTCGGCGCTGCCAAGTTCGAGCAAGGTGCCACTGTATTGATGCTCAATTGGAATTGAATCAAGTAGCTTTGGGTGGTTGCTTGACCACTTTCGCAGCTCCATGCCCGCTGATGCTAACGCAGCTTTAAGTGTATGACCGCCTGATTGAACATCGTCGACGTACATCTCCCTTTTTAGTACATCCTCAGCTAGTGGGTAGCGTTCTCTTTCATCGTCAGCTATCCGATGCATAAAATGTCATTGAGTGACTTTCCATTAGACGTTTTTGATGATATGTCGAAGGTAATGCGAAGTTTGGTTGTCAAACTTTCTTCACGGAGCACTACATGATGTGGGAGCACACAAGCAGTTACTGCTGTTTGATTTGTTTCCGTTACTGTGTAGTTTTCGTCCTCCGTAAATGTAGATACAACAATTTGATTTAAGTCAAAATATTCTTGAATACCTGCTGAGTAACGTTCCAATAGTGATTCTGAACGAAGCAAACGTTTTTCCATCTGGTGAGAACGATTGATGGCCATTTGTTTGGATCTACCCAACGTTTGGTTCGGATCGAAGTGTGTTTTGTGCGGAAGTCGAACCATATACTTTCCCGATGCCTGGCGTGTGCAGTGTCGATTGAAGAAGTCGATGAACCATTTTTCCTCCTGGGATATGATACGTTCCCCTGAGACTTGCTCCGCTTCGAAGAACCGCTGAACAAGAGTTTCCAATGCTGGATTGATTGCTGTGTGATGACAGTGAATTGAGGATTGGTAGTTGAGGCTGCTGCTGCAATTTGACCAGACAAAATCCAGCCGAGATGTGATTTTTGTGCTATAGGATGATCAGGCCGACCGATACGCATGTCTGGCAACAGAATGGGCGCATGCATTTCTGTTCCAAAGAGCAAATCAATTTTGTTTGGATTAAGATATGTTGGATCTGCTAGCACCAAGCCTTTGATGTGTGGCCAATCCTGTGGTTCAATTCGATTACTGGGTAAGTGCGACGCATTGAATTAATAACATCTAAGGAATGGCCTTACCGCTCACCTACAGTGTCCGTGAGCGACGCATATGCCCCGAACCCTTTCCCCCCTGAACAAACCATGCATCTGAAGAATTGGTGGTACGGCATGTCACACTTTTCCACTGATTGGCTACACTGTGGTGTGAGTAGCTGTTTTTTCATGGTATTAGTAAGAATTTTTGATTTTCTTAGTGTTGCGGTGGTACAGAGGCTATTCATATAGGCTTCGTTAGTGTAGTGGTATTTCTGTTCCACCATTCACGATATTTATTGGCCTAGGCCTCAACTGTTTGTGAAGCAAATACTTTGAATGGCTTTCTGTACCACTTGTAAATATGTAAATACAGTATAAGAAATATGGTACTTACACGTGGGACAAATGTCCATTTCAAAATTGGATTTGAGTTTGATAAAAACACCAGTGAAGTCGGTAAAAATATTTTCAAGGGGTAAGTGCTTAATAAAAATTGAGTAAAGGGGAGTAAAGGGGAGTAAAGGGGTAAGTGTTTAAAAATTCCCCAGTTATATCATTAAATCTTATTTGAAAACCCCGCCGTAAGATTAAAAATTATGCCCCGGTGGTTTTGTCTAGACTCTGAAATTACAAACACATGACGACGTGACTGTGTCCATTACAAACGCCGTTTGTACCAAAGCCTCAAAGTGCGGATTAAGGCTCGAGCGGACTTGAAGACTAACGCACTCTTTGCTGGTTCCCGAAATTTTGCCGACACCACTAACGTCGGTATGTAGCGGAGTACGCCGCAACCCCAATGCGCGTGCGGCAGGATTTGTGACAAGTGTGCCCTCAGAACATGGGTCGATGAGAGCTCTCAATGTCATTGTATGACCAGTGTAAACGTTGACGAGTGGGACTAATGCTGTTGCTAATAATACCTTTGCTGGTTGCCGCGTTGTTCTTCCCGAGGAGACGCTAGCGGCGTAAGTTCTTAGCTCGGATGAGTCGCGTGCTTGTAGGGGTTTAGCCAATGGTGCTGTATTTAGCGTTGGGTTTGCCGTTTCTGTGCTTCCGTTAAAAGTGAAATGTAATAGTGAGTGATGTCACTGTCTACAGGTTTTGCAACTGGATTTGCTTGGACACTTGGAGACGTAATGAGTGTTGCTCAAACAATTTATGCACAGGTGCAGTTGACCAGCGATTTTCCTTTATGCAAAACAATCGCGCGATAAAAAATCCGGACAGGGTCTAATGTGGTGTGATCCTTTACAGGCGACCATTAAACACTTCTCTGTGGAGGTTGTTGTTATGTGATATGCTTTTCGTTTTATCGATGAGTTTGACCGTGATGATGTTGATTTTCGATCATTTGGTTGCTTTGGTGTCGCTTTTTCGTTTTGACCCGCCCTTTATTGTATCGATTGCCTACTTCTCTCGATGTTACTAACACTACTCAAACGGGTTTTCAAAAACTTCTCGAATTCCTCGTAGCTTGGAATATTTGTTTTTTATCCCAAATGGTGCTCCCAATCTTGAATCGTTTTCGGAGCTAGCTTCTTGATCGCAAAGTGGGTTAATAAATCATTAATATTACTCACGTTGAGACGTTGGAATTCCGTTGCACAGCTCTTTAATGTGATTTGCAACTGCCTCATTTCCGCCGAGCATTCCTTTGTCATGAAGGTTAATGCCACAAATTCTTCCACTCTCTCTGAGAATACAATGCATGGATTGTCATACCGTTGCTTAAGCATCTCCCAAGCGATCGGGTAATGTGCTTCGGACAGAGGTAACTCATGGATATCTCTATGTTGCTCTATTTTCAATGCAGTTCGAAGGTAATGAAATCGCTGTATTGAATTCAACTCCGAATTTTGATGGATTATCCTCGTGAAGGTGCCGTTAAAAGCAGGCCAATCCTTTGGATCTCCCAAAAATGTTGGCAACGGTATTTCGGGAAATCGTGTAGTGGATGCATTTTGAAGTATCCATATTTTGAAGTTGGAAACCACTGAGAACGAATCGTGATTTTGCACTCCAAATGTTATGCGATTTTGTGTTGATATGCGGGATGTTGGCCACTTTAAGCGCCTTGTTGCTGAGGCTCAGGTGATGAACACGATGCTGCGACTTTACCGGCACAATCTATCGATATGACGTAGTACTTTCCTCCCATGGGCCACCAAAAAATGTTCAAACCAAAATTGAAACACTTTATTTATATGATCTATATTTGTCCAAAAAAATTTTCAAACCAAAATTGAAACACTTTATTTTTCTGATCTATATATTTGTTCAAAACCAATGTGTATTTTACTCGAAGTCACCAATGCAAGTGAAGTTTTTCAGTCCGATGTGTAGTTGGCAGCAATTAACTTGTTGGATTTGACGTTCAGTGGATAAAGGGGTTGCCAATGTTTCTAAATCCGTTCAGGCGGTGTTGGCTCTTGCTGTACTAGAAGGCACAGATGCTCCAGGACTTCCCCAGGTGCCGGATGATGATTGTTCTCGTAATAATGAATTTTTCGTTCAATCCTCGTTGGCTCAATTATTTCAGTTGTGTCTTGTGGACGTATCCTAAATTTTGCGTTTACGTTGGTTGATGCTCGTTTACTCGTATATTTGCGTCACCCTATCTCTATGTTCCGCTTCATGAAAACAAGATCGTATCTGGTCACAAGTCACAATCTGCAAAGCCTCACTAATAACAGCGAAAACCACTGAAATAACTGTGGCAATCTGCACAACCTCACTAATAACAGCGAAAACCACTGAAATAACAGTCACAATCTGCAAAGCCTCACTAATAACAGCGAAAACCACTGAAATAACTGTGGCAATCTGCACAACCTCACTAATAACAGCGAAAACCACTGAAATAACAGTCACAATCTGCAAAGCCTCACTAATAACAGCGAAAACCAGTGAAATAACTGTGGCAATCTGCACAACCTCACTAATAACAGCGAAAACCACTGAAATAACAGTCACAATCTGCAAAGCCTCACTAATAACAGCGAAAGCCACTGAAATAACTGTGGCAATCTGCACAATCTCACTAATAACAGCGAAAACCACTGAAATAACAGTCACAATCTGCAAAGCCTCACTAATAACAGCGAAAACCAGTGAAATAACTGTGGCAATCTGCACAACCTCACTAATAACAGCGAAAACCACTGAAATAACAGTCACAATCTGCAAAGCCTCACTAATAACAGCGAAAACCACTGAAATAACTGTGGCAATCTGCACAACCTCACTAATAACAGCGAAAACCACTGAAATAACAGTCACAATCTGCAAAGCCTCACTAATAACAGCGAAAACCACTGAAATAACTGTGGTAATCTGCACAACCTCACTAATAACAGCGAAAACCACTGAAATAACAGTCACAATCTGCAAAGCCTCACTTATAACAGCGAAAACCACTGAAATAACAATCACAATCTGCAAAGCCTCACTAATAACAGCGAAAACCAGTGAAATAACTGTGGCAGTCTGCACAACCTCACTAATAACAGCGAAAACCACTGAAATAACAGTCACAATCTGCAAAGCCTCACTTATAACAGCGAAAACCAGTGAAATAACTGTGGCAATCTGCACAACCTCACTAATAACAGCGAAAACCACTGAAATAACAGTCACAATCTGCAAAGCCTCACTAATAACAGCGAAAACCACTGAAATAACTGTGGCAATCTGCACAACCTCACTAATAACAGCGAAAACCACTGAAATAACAGTCACAATCTGCAAAGCCTCACTAATAACAGCGAAAACCAGTGAAATAACTGTGGCAATCTGCACAACCTCACTAATAACAGCGAAAACCACTGAAATAACAGTCACAATCTGCAAAGCCTCACTAATAACAGCGAAAACCAATGAAATAACTGTGGCAATCTGCACAACCTCACTAATAACAGCGAAAACCACTGAAATAACAGTCACAATCTGCAAAGCCTCACTTATAACAGCGAAAACCACTGAAATAACTGTGGCAATCTGCACAACCTCACTAATAACAGCGAAAACCACTGAAATAACAGTCACAATCTGCAAAGCCTCACTAATAACAGCGAAAACCAGTGAAATAACTGTGGCAATCTGCACAACCTCACTAATAACAGCGAAAACCACTGAAATAACAGTCACAATCTGCAAAGCCTCACTAATAACAGCGAAAACCAGTGAAATAACTGTGGCAATCTGCACAACCTCACTAATAACAGCGAAAACCACTGAAATAACAGTCACAATCTGCAAAGCCTCACTAATAACAGCGAAAACCACTGAAATAACTGTGGCAATCTGCACAATCTCACTAATAACAGCGAAAACCACTGAAATAACAGTCACAATCTGCAAAGCCTCACTTATAACAGCGAAAACCAGTGAAATAACTGTGGCAATCTGCACAACCTCACTAATAACAGCGAAAACCACTGAAATAACAGTCACAATCTGCAAAGCCTCACTTATAACAGCGAAAACCAGTGAAATAACTGTGGCAATCTGCACAACCTCACTAATAACAGCGAAAACCACTGAAATAACAGTCACAATCTGCAAAGCCTCACTAATAACAGCGAAAACCACTGAAATAACTGTGGCAATCTGCACAACCTCACTAATAACAGCGAAAACCACTGAAATAACAGTCTGTTATGAAATACAAATGTTATGTTCATAACAAGGGATCGAGGAGTGCTTATGTGCAAGATCACTCGACCCTTCATTGAGTAATAAGTCACCGTAGTTACTTCAGTTACTTCATTACTTTATTTATTTTTAAAGATTTTTGGATCTACATATATTATGATAATCCTTAGAATTATTTTTTTTTTTTTTTTTTATTGTCTTAAGTTTTATGTATAACAATTAAGATTATTAATTATTATTTAAGATAATTTTCTAGTTTCTTCTTATTAACAATTTATTTTACATCAAGTTTATTTTACACCAATCACATAAAAATTCTTTAATTGAGGTTTCCTAGTTTTAAGATAATTTTCTAGTTTCTTCTTATTAACAAATTATTTTACTCCAATCACTTAAAAATTCTTTAATTGAGGTTTCCTAGTTTTAAGATAATTTTCTAATATCTTCTTATTAACAATTTATTTTACACCAATCACTTAAAAGTTCTTCAATTGAGGTTTCCTAGTTCTAAGATAATTTTCTAATATCTTCTTATTAACAATTTATTTTACACCAATCACTTAAAAAATCTTTAGTTGAGGTTTCCTGGCTTTAAGATAATTTTCAAATTTCTTCTTATTAACAATTTATTTTACACCAATCACTTAAAATTCTTCAATTGAGGTTTCCTAGTTTTAAGATAATTTTCTAATATCTTCTTATTAACAATTTACTTTACTCCAATCACTTAAAAATTCTTTAATTGAGGTTTCCTGGCTTTAAGATAATTTTCAAATTTCTTCTTATTAACAATTTATTTTACACCAATCACTTAAAAATTCTTTAATTGAGGTTTCCTAGTTTTAAGATAATTTTCTAGTTTCTTCTTATTAACAAATTATTTTACTCCAATCACTTAAAAATTCTTTAATTGAGGTTTCCTAGTTTTAAGATAATTTTCTAATATCTTCTTATTAACAATTTATTTTACACCAATCACTTAAAAGTTCTTCAATTGAGGTTTCCTAGTTCTAAGATAATTTTCTAATATCTTCTTATTAACAATTTATTTTACACCAATCACTTAAAAATTCTTTAATTGAGGTTTCCTAGTTTTAAGATAATTTTCTAGTTTCTTCTTATTAACAAATTATTTTACTCCAATCACTTAAAAATTCTTTAATTGAGGTTTCCTAGTTTTAAGATAATTTTCTAATATCTTCTTATTAACAATTTATTTTACACCAATCACTTAAAAGTTCTTCAATTGAGGTTTCCTAGTTCTAAGATAATTTTCTAATATCTTCTTATTAACAATTTATTTTACACCAATCACTTAAAAATTCTTTAGTTGAGGTTTCCTGGCTTTAAGATAATTTTCAAATTTCTTCTTATTAACAATTTATTTTACACCAATCACTTAAAATTCTTTAATTGAGGTTTCCTAGTTTTAAGATAATTTTCTAATATCTTCTTATTAACAATTTATTTTACTGCAATCACTTAAAAATTCTTTAATTGAGGTTTCCTGGCCTTAAGATAATTTTCAAATTTCTTCTTATTAACAATTTATTTTACACCAATCACTTAAAAATTCTTTAATTGAGGTTTCCTAGTTTTAAGATAATTTTCTAGTTTCTTCTTATTAACAAATTATTTTACTCCAATCACTTAAAAATTCTTTAATTGAGGTTTCCTAGTTTTAAGATAATATTCTAATATCTTCTTATTAACAATTTATTTTACACCAATCACTTAAAAGTTCTTCAATTGAGGTTTCCTAGTTCTAAGATAATTTTCTAATATCTTCTTATGAACAATTTATTTTACACCAATCACTTAAAAATTCTTTAGTTGAGGTTTCCTGGCTTTAAGATAATTTTCAAATTTCTTCTTATTAACAATTTATTTTACACCAATCACTTAAAATTCTTTAATTGAGGTTTCCTAGTTTTAAGATAATTTTCTAATACCTTCTTATTAACAATTTATTTTACTCCAATCACTTAAAAATTCTTTAATTGAGGTTTCCTGGCTTTAAGATAATTTTCAAATTTCTTCTTATTAACAATTTCTTTTACACCAATCACTTAAAATTCTTTAATTGAGGTTTCCTAGTTTTAAGATAATTTTCTAATATCTTCTTATTAACAATTTATTTTACTCCAATCACTTAAAAATTCTTTAATTGAGGTTTCCTGGCTTTAAGATAATTTTCAAATTTCTTCTTATTAACAATTTATTTTACACCAATCACTTAAAATTCTTTAATTGAGGTTTCCTAGTTTTAAGATAATTTCCTAATATCTTCTTATTAACAATTTATTTTACTCCAATCACTTAAAAATTCTTTAATTGAGGTTTCCTCACGGACAGCACGACGTCCCCTTCCAAAATCGACTGCTTTGTCGGCTGCCCGCTCGGCAGCACGACGTTCTTCCAAACTAAAATATCCACTCCACACTGCCTGCCGAACCAAAATCCCGCAGTTTATATCTGCATTGGGATAATGGCCGGACAGTGGAACTCCAATCCATGAAAGACCAATTCTTATCCTTTCGATTCTATTGATCTTTCATGGACTGGGAGATGTCCATTGTCCAACTCAACTGATTCCCACGGAATCAATTGAGTCCGGCTGCAATGCACAAAAGATCAATTCGATTTTTAACGTTCAATAGTTGAATTGATCGTTTGTGCTTTTTGGGGGCGGATATCCCCGGGAACAATAGATGGTTTGTTGATTCCCAGGGAATCAATAGGAAATGCAGAACGGGATATGCAACAATGAAAATTATTTTGCATGCATTTTTCGTGATCCCGTTATGCCATGCGCCGAAGCCACAGGGTGGTTATGGTGCTTCGGAGTTTTAGTTTTAATTTTCGTTGTTATGAAAATTAATTTTCATAACAGTCACAATCTGCAAAGCCTCACTAATAACAGCAAAAACCAGTGAAATAACTGTGGCAATCTGCACAACCTCACTAATAACAGCGAAAACCACTGAAATAACAGTCACAATCTGCAAAGCCTCACTAATAACAGCGAAAACCACTGAAATAACTGTGGCAATCTGCACAATCTCACTAATAACAGCGAAAACCACTGAAATAACAGTCACAATCTGCAAAGCCTCACTTATAACAGCGAAAACCAGTGAAATAACTGTGGCAATCTGCACAACCTCACTAATAACAGCGAAAACCACTGAAATAACAGTCACAATCTGCAAAGCCTCACTAATAACAGCGAAAACCACTGAAATAACTGTGGCAATCTGCACAATCTCACTAATAACAGCGAAAACCACTGAAATAACAGTCACAATCTGCAAAGCCTCACTTATAACAGCGAAAACCACTGAAATAACAGTCACAATCTGCAAAGCCTCACTAATAACAGCGAAAACCAGTGAAATAACTGTGGCAATCTGCACAACCTCACTAATAACAGCGAAAACCACTGAAATAACAGTCACAATCTGCAAAGCCTCACTTATAACAGCGAAAACCAGTGAAATAACTGTGGCAATCTGCACAACCTCACTAATAACAGCGAAAACCACTGAAATAATAGTCACAATCTGCAAAGCCTCACTAATAACAGCGAAAACCACTGAAATAACTGTGGCAATCTGCACAACCTCACTAATAACAGCGAAAACCACTGAAATAACAGTCACAATCTGCAAAGCCTCACTAATAACAGCGAAAACCACTGAAATAACTGTGGCAATCTGCACAACCTCACTAATAACAGCGAAAACCACTGAAATAACAGTCACAATCTGCAAAGCCTCACTAATAACAGCGAAAACCACTGAAATAACTGTGGCAATCTGCACAACCGCACTAATAACAGCGAAAACCACTGAAATAACAGTCACAATCTGCAAAGCCTCACTAATAACAGCGAAAACCACTGAAATAACTGTGGCAATCTGCACAACCTCACTAATAACAGCGAAAACCACTGAAATAACAGTCACAATCTGCAAAGCCTCACTAATAACAGCGAAAACCAGTGAAATAACTGTGGCAATCTGCACAACCTCACTAATAACAGCGAAAACCACTGAAATAACAGTCACAATCTGCAAAGCCTCACTAATAACAGCGAAAACCACTGAAATAACTGTGGCAATCTGCACAACCTCACTAATAACAGCGAAAACAACTGAAATAACAGTCACAATCTGCAAAGCCTCACTTATAACAGCGAAAACCAGTGAAATAACTGTGGCAATCTGCACAACCTCACTAATAACAGCGAAAACCACTGAAATAACAGTCACAATCTGCAAAGCCTCACTAATAACAGCGAAAACCACTGAAATAACTGTGGCAATCTGCACAACCTCACTAATAACAGCGAAAACCACTGAAATAACAAACACAATCTGCAAAGCCTCAATAATAACAGCGAAAACCAGTGAAATAACTGTGGCAATCTGCACAACCTCACTAATAACAGCGAAAACCACTGAAATAACAGTCACAATCTGCAAAGCCTCACTAATAACAGCGAAAACCACTGAAATAACTGTGGCAATCTGCACAACCTCACTAATAACAGCGAAAACCACTGAAATAACAGTCACAATCTGCAAAGCCTCACTAATAACAGCGAAAACCACTGAAATAACTGTGGCAATCTGCACAACCTCACTAATAACAGCGAAAACCACTGAAATAACAGTCACAATCTGCAAAGCCTCACTTATAACAGCGAAAACCAGTGAAATAACTGTGGCAATCTGCACAACCTCACTAATAACAGCGAAAACCACTGAAATAACAGTCACAATCTGCAAAGCCTCACTAATAACAGCGAAAACCAGTGAAATAACTGTGGCAATCTGCACAACCTCACTAATAACAGCGAAAACCACTGAAATAACAGTCACAATCTGCAAAGCCTCACTAATAACAGCGAAAACCAGTGAAATAACTGTGGCAATCTGCACAACCTCACTAATAACAGCGAAAACCACTGAAATAACAGTCACAATCTGCAAAGCCTCACTAATAACAGCGAAAACCACTGAAATAACTGTGGCAATCTGCACAATCTCACTAATAACAGCGAAAACCACTGAAATAACAGTCACAATCTGCAAAGCCTCACTTATAACAGCGAAAACCAGTGAAATAACTGTGGCAATCTGCACAACCTCACTAATAACAGCGAAAACCACTGAAATAACAGTCACAATCTGCAAAGCCTCACTAATAACAGCGAAAACCAGTGAAATAACTGTGGCAATCTGCACAACCTCACTAATAACAGCGAAAACCACTGAAATAACAGTCACAATCTGCAAAGCCTCACTAATAACAGCGAAAACCAGTGAAATAACTGTGGCAATTTGCACAACCTCACTAATAACAGCGAAAACCACTGAAATAACAGTCACAATCTGCAAAGCCTCACTAATAACAGCGAAAACCACTGAAATAACTGTGGCAATCTGCACAATCTCACTAATAACAGCGAAAACCACTGAAATAACAGTCACAATCTGCAAAGCCTCACTTATAACAGCGAAAACCAGTGAAATAACTGTGGCAATCTGCACAACCTCACTAATAACAGCGAAAACCACTGAAATAACAGTCACAATCTGCAAAGCCTCACTAATAACAGCGAAAACCACTGAAATAACTGTGGCAATCTGCACAATCTCACTAATAACAGCGAAAACCACTGAAATAACAGTCACAATCTGCAAAGCCTCACTTATAACAGCGAAAACCACTGAAATAACAGTCACAATCTGCAAAGCCTCACTAATAACAGCGAAAACCAGTGAAATAACTGTGGCAATCTGCACAACCTCACTAATAACAGCGAAAACCACTGAAATAACAGTCACAATCTGCAAAGCCTCACTTATAACAGCGAAAACCAGTGAAATAACTGTGGCAATCTGCACAACCTCACTAATAACAGCGAAAACCACTGAAATAACAGTCACAATCTGCAAAGCCTCACTAATAATAGCGAAAACCACTGAAATAACTGTGGCAATCTGCACAACCTCACTAATAACAGCGAAAACCACTGAAATAACAGTCACAATCTGCAAAGCCTCACTAATAACAGCGAAAACCACTGAAATAACTGTGGCAATCTGCACAACCTCACTAATAACAGCGAAAACCGCTGAAATAACAGTCACAATCTGCAAAGCCTCACTAATAACAGCGAAAACCACTGAAATAACTGTGGCAATCTGCCCAACCTCACTAATAACAGCGAAAACCACTGAAATAACAGTCACAATCTGCAAAGCCTCACTAATAACAGCGAAAACCACTGAAATAACTGTGGCAATCTGCACAACCTCACTAATAACAGCGAAAACCACTGAAATAACAGTCACAATCTGCAAAGCCTCACTAATAACAGCGAAAACCAGTGAAATAACTGTGGCAATCTGCACAACCTCACTAATAACAGCGAAAACCACTGAAATAACAGTCACAATCTGCAAAGCCTCACTAATAACAGCGAAAACCACTGAAATAACTGTGGCAATCTGCACAACCTCACTAATAACAGCGAAAACCACTGAAACAACAGTCACAATCTGCAAAGCCTCACTTATAACAGCGAAAACCAGTGAAATAACTGTGGCAATCTGCACAACCTCACTAATAACAGCGAAAACCACTGAAATAACAGTCACAATCTGCAAAGCCTCACTAATAACAGCGAAAACCACTGAAATAACTGTGGCAATCTGCACAACCTCACTAATAACAGCGAAAACCACTGAAATAACAGTCACAATCTGCAAAGCCTCACTAATAACAGCGAAAACCACTGAAATAACTGTGGCAATCTGCACAACCTCACTAATAACAGCGAAAACCACTGAAATAACAGTCACAATCTGCAAAGCCTCACTAATAACAGCGAAAACCACTGAAATAACTGTGGCAATCTGCACAACCTCACTAATAACAGCGAAAACCACTGAAATAACAGTCGCAATCTGCAAAGCCTCACTAATAACAGCGAAAACCAGTGAAATAACTGTGGCAATCTGCACAACCTCACTAATAACAGCGAAAACCACTGAAATAACAGTCACAATCTGCAAAGCCTCACTAATAACAGCGAAAACCACTGAAATAACTATGGCAATCTGCACAACCTCACTAATAACAGCGAAAACCACTGAAATAACAGTCACAATCTGCAAAGCCTCACTAATAACAGCGGAAACCACTGAAATAACTGTGGCAATCTGCACAATCTCACTAATAACAGCGAAAACCACTGAAATAACAGTCACAATCTGCAAAGCCTCACTTATAACAGCGAAAACCAGTGAAATAACTGTGGCAATCTGCACAACCTCACTAATAACAGCGAAAACCACTGAAATAACAGTCACAATCTGCAAAGCCTCACTAATAACAGCGAAAACCACTGAAATAACTGTGGCAATCTGCACAACCTCACTAATAACAGCGAAAACCACTGAAATAACAGTCACAATCTGCAAAGCCTCACTAATAACAGCGAAAACCACTGAAATAACTGTGGCAATCTGCACAACCTCACTAATAACAGCGAAAACCACTGAAATAACAGTCACAATCTGCAAAGCCTCACTTATAACAGCGAAAACCACTGAAATAACAGTCACAATCTGCAAAGCCTCACTAATAACAGCGAAAACCAGTGAAATAACTGTGGCAATCTGCACAACCTCACTAATAACAGCGAAAACCACTGAAATAACAGTCACAATCTGCAAGGCCTCACTTATAACAGCGAAAACCAGTGAAATAACTGTGGCAATCTGCACAACCTCACTAATAACAGCGAAAACCACTGAAATAACAGTCACAATCTGCAAAGCCTCACGAATAACAGCGAAAACCACTGAAATAACTGTGGCAATCTGCACAACCTCACTAATAACAGCGAAAACCACTGAAATAACAGTCACAATCTGCAAAGCCTCACTAATAACAGCGAAAACCAGTGAAATAACTGTGGCAATCTGCACAACCTCACTAATAACAGCGAAAACCACTGAAATAACAGTCACAATCTGCAAAGCCTCACTAATAACAGCGAAAACCACTGAAATAACTGTGGCAATCTGCACAATCTCACTAATAACAGCGAAAACCACTGAAATAACAGTCACAATCTGCAAAGCCTCACTTATAACAGCGAAAACCAGTGAAATAACTGTGGCAATCTGCACAACCTCACTAATAACAGCGAAAACCACTGAAATAACAGTCACAATCTGCAAAGCCTCACTAATAACAGCGAAAACCACTGAAATAACTGTGGCAATCTGCACAATCTCACTAATAACAGCGAAAACCACTGAAATAACAGTCACAGTCTGCAAAGCCTCACTAATAACAGCGAAAACCACTGAAATAACTGTGGCAATCTGCACAATCTCACTAATAACAGCGAAAACCACTGAAATAACAGTCACAATCTGCAAAGCCTCACTAATAACAGCGAAAACCAGTGAAATAACTGTGGCAATCTGCACAACCTCACTAATAACAGCGAAAACCACTGAAATAACAGTCACAATCTGCAAAGCCTCACTAATAACAGCGAAAACCACTGAAATAACTGTGGCAATCTGCACAACCTCACTAATAACAGCGAAAACCACTGAAATAACAGTCACAATCTGCAAAGCCTCACTAATAACAGCGAAAACCACTGAAATAACTGTGGCAATCTGCACAACCTCACTAATAACAGCGAAAACCACTGAAATAACAGTCACAATCTGCAAAGCCTCACTTATAACAGCGAAAACCAGTGAAATAACTGTGGCAATCTGCACAACCTCACTAATAACAGCGAAAACCACTGAAATAACAGTCACAATCTGCAAAGCCTCACTAATAACAGCGAAAACCACTGAAATAACTGTGGCAATCTGCACAACCTCACTAATAACAGCGAAAACCACTGAAATAACAGTCACAATCTGCAAAGCCTCACTAATAACAGCGAAAACCAGTGAAATAACTGTGGCAATCTGCACAACCTCACTAATAACAGCGAAAACCACTGAAATAACAGTCACAATCTGCAAAGCCTCACTAATAATAGCGAAAACCACTGAAATAACTGTGGCAATCTGCACAACCTCACTAATAACAGCGAAAACCACTGAAATAACAGTCACAATCTGCAAAGCCTCACTAATAACAGCGAAAACCAGTGAAATAACTGTGGCAATCTGCACAACCTCACTAATAACAGCGAAAACCACTGAAATAACAGTCACAATCTGCAAAGCCTCACTTATAACAGCGAAAACCAGTGAAATAACTGTGGCAATCTGCACAACCTCACTAATAACAGCGAAAACCACTGAAATAACAGTCACAATCTGCAAAGCCTCACTAATAACAGCGAAAACCACTGAAATAACTGTGGCAATCTGCACAACCTCACTAATAACAGCGAAAACCACTGAAATAACAGTCACAATCTGCAAAGCCTCACTAATAACAGCGAAAACCAGTGAAATAACTGTGGCAATCTGCACAACCTCACTAATAACAGCGAAAACCACTGAAATAACAGTCACAATCTGCAAAGCCTCACTTATAACAGCGAAAACCAGTGAAATAACTGTGGCAATCTGCACAACCTCACTAATAACAGCGAAAACCACTGAAATAACAGTCACAATCTGCAAAGCCTCACTAATAACAGCGAAAACCACTGAAATAACTGTGGCAATCTGCACAACCTCACTAATAACAGCGAAAACCACTGAAATAACAGTCACAATCTGCAAAGCCTCACTAATAACAGCGAAAACCACTGAAATAACTGTGGCAATCTGCACAACCTCACTAATAACAGCGAAAACCACTGAAATAACAGTCACAATCTGCAAAGCCTCACTAATAACAGCGAAAACCACTGAAATAACTGTGGCAATCTGCACAATCTCACTAATAACAGCGAAAACCACTGAAATAACAGTCACAATCTGCAAAGCCTCACTAATAACAGCGAAAACCAGTGAAATAACTGTGGCAATCTGCACAACCTCACTAATAACAGCGAAAACCACTGAAATAACAGTCACAATCTGCAAAGCCTCACTAATAACAGCGAAAACCACTGAAATAACTGTGGCAATCTGCACAACCTCACTAATAACAGCGAAAACCACTGAAATAACAGTCACAATCTGCAAAGCCTCACTAATAACAGCGAAAACCAGTGAAATAACTGTGGCAATCTGCACAACCTCACTAATAACAGCGAAAACCACTGAAATAACAGTCACAATCTGCAAAGCCTCACTAATAACAGCGAAAACCACTGAAATAACTGTGGCAATCTGCACAACCTCACTAATAACAGCGAAAACCACTGAAATAACAGTCACAATCTGCAAAGCCTCACTAATAACAGCGAAAACCAGTGAAATAACTGTGGCAATCTGCACAACCTCACTAATAACAGCGAAAACCACTGAAATAACAGTCACAATCTGCAAAGCCTCACTTATAACAGCGAAAACCAGTGAAATAACTGTGGCAATCTGCACAACCTCACTAATAACAGCGAAAACCACTGAAATAACAGTCACAATCTGCAAAGCCTCACTAATAACTGCGAAAACCACTGAAATAACTGTGGCAATCTGCACAACCTCACTAATAACAGCGAAAACCTCTGAAATAACAGTCACAATCTGCAAAGCCTCACTAATAACAGCGAAAACCACAGAAATAACTGTGGCAATCTGCACAATCTCACTAATAACAGCGAAAACCACTGAAATAACAGTCACAATCTGCAAAGCCTCACTTATAACAGCGAAAACCAGTGAAATAACTGTGGCAATCTGCACAACCTCACAAATAACAGCGAAAACCACTGAAATAACAGTCACAATCTGCAAAGCCTCACTAATAACAGCGAAAACCACTGAAATAACTGTGGCAATCTGCACAACCTCACTAATAACAGCGAAAACCACTGAAATAACAGTCACAATCTGCAAAGCCTCACTAATAACAGCGAAAACCACTGAAATAACTGTGGCAATCTGCACAACCTCACTAATAACAGCGAAAACCACTGAAATAACAGTCACAATCTGGAACGCCTCACTAATAACAGCGAAAACCAGTGAAATAACTGTGGCAATCTGCACAACCTCACTAATAACAGCGAAAACCACTGAAATAACAGTCACAATCTGCAAAGCCTCACTAATAACAGCGAAAACCAGTGAAATAACTGTGGCAATCTGCACAACCTCACTAATAACAGCGAAAACCACTGAAATAACAGTCACAATCTGCAAAGCCTCACTAATAACAGCGAAAACCACTGAAATAACAGTCACAATCTGCAAAGCCTCACTAATAACAGCGAAAACCAGTGAAATAACTGTGGCAATCTGCACAACCTCACTAATAACAGCGAAAACCACTGAAATAACAGTCACAATCTGCAAAGCCTCACTAATAACAGCGAAAACCACTGAAATAACTGTGGCAAACTGCACAACCTCACTAATAACAGCGAAAACCACTGAAATAACAGTCACAATCTGCAAAGCCTCACTTATAACAGCGAAAACCAGTGAAATAACTGTGGCAATCTGCACAACCTCACTAATAACAGCGAAAACCACTGAAATAACAGTCACAATCTGCAAAGCCTCACTTATAACA